>CAUYQG010070366.1:0-43003 GCA_963574415.1 Tarsius wallacei | reverse complement strand
ACACACACACAAATATCTAACCCAGAGACTTTTTTTATTTTTTGAAATCCAGAGTTCTAGGTTAGAGGTAATGGCAAACCTAAATACTGTCAGGGATAAAATACTCTGCCCTGAAGATTATATCATCTATTGGTCTAAGTTCTAAATAATTGTTTTGTTAAATGTTGAATTTTTTTCTTTCTTTCTTTCTTTCTTTCTTTTTTTTTTTTTGTGTTGGAGTCTCACTCTGACCCAGGCTGGAGTGCAGTGGCACACTCATGGCTACCATAGCCTCAACCTGCTGGGCTCAGGTGATCCTTCCGCCTCAGCCTTCCAACTAGCTGGAGCTACAGGCACGCACCACCACGGCCGGCTAATTTTTTGATTTATTGTAGAGATGAGTTCTCACCTGTAAGGCAAGTGCGGAGAAAAAGAGATCAAGTTGGGTAGTCAGGCAAAGAAAAAGAAATTTATGAAAGGGAAACAAGAGTGAGACTGGTCCTAGAGAAGAACCAGCCCCCTTGTTCTTTTGGCGGGTTTCTCTTATACCCCGTAGGTGGAGTTTGGCGGTCATGTAGTCCTGAGAAAGCAGGTGCTGGTGGGTCATGTGACCCGAGATGTGACCTTGAGGAAGCGGGCTGGTGCTGGTGGTCATGCAGCCTGGAGAGATGTAACCTTGAGAAAGATGTTGCTCAGGCTGGTCTCGAACCCCTGGGCTCAGGCAATCCTCTCACTTCAGCCTCCCAAAAGTGTTGGGATTATAGGTGTGAGCCACTGCACCCGGCCAAGTGTTGAATTTTAATAATATATATGCAACCTCCAGATTAGAACGTTTAAGTATTTACCCTTTGGATGAACATATTCTACGTGGAAGTTAACTTGGAGCGCTTCAAAGATCACAGCTGTCCCTGGCCCACGTGGTCTCAGAAACACACAGCCGTTGAAGAGTAAGTTCCTAACACTCTGGGATGTCTCAGCCTTGCTCTGGGTGCAGTTCCTATCTCTACTGTCTGACATCACATATTTCTGTATTTAGACAGTAGATGAGTGCAGAGTGATTATAAGCATGACAGTATAAGTGTTTCAAATTTGTCATTCTACAAGACTGCTTGGAGGTTTGATTTGTGTTTAAAATTTTTTAAAGTTTGCTCATGCCTATAATCCCAGTGCTTTGGGAGGCCAAGGTGGGAGGATTCCTTGAGGTCAGGAGTTTGAGACCAGCCTGGGCAACATAGCAAGACCCATCTCTACAAAACAATAAAATAAAATAAACTTAGCAAGACATAAGGGCACATGCCTGTAGTCCCAGCTACTCAGGAGGCTGAGGCAGGAGAATTGCTTGAGCCCAGTTCGAGACCAGCCCGGGCAACATATGGGGACCTTGTCTCTACAGAATATTAGCTGGGCACGGTGGCATGCACCTGTAGTCCCAGCTGCTTGGTAGGCTGAGGTGGGAGGATTACCCGAGCCCAGGAGTTTAAAGCTGTAGTGAGCTATGATTGTGCCTCTGCACTCCAGCCTGAATAACAGAGCAAGACCCTTTGTCTAGAAAAATAAAATAAGATTTAATGGGTAATGTTTTTATTTGGGAAGTACACATTTTAGTTTATACATGAAATGATCAGATCCTAAATTTTCATCTTAAGCCTCCCTCTCCATTGCTGCTTTCCCTGGGAGGGCAGCCAGGAGGGTGTCTCTCCCATGCTAAAAACCCCTGTCTTGCCCTTATGTCAAGTCACTCTTCTTCACCAACCAATCATTCTGGAACTTTCTACCATCCAGCTCCATCACTTTGGCTGCTGGTGGGATGATGAGGCCCAGCCACCCTGAGACATCACCTATCTTATTATCTCTGCCCAGATCTACAGGCAAAGCCCATGTCTTTCCACCCCCTCCACCTCCAGTGGCTGGAATGTCAGTGTCCCCAAACCTTGGTGGTGGAAAGGTGTGTCTTGCTCTCCACCTACATCGCCATTCCCCTTTGCACAGAAAGCTCCAGCCACACCAGGCACTGTGGTTCCCTGCACAGGCAGGCCATCACGCTACGTCCCACTGTCTGGCATGTATACACACTGTTCCCTCAACCAGAAACGTCTTGCTCCCTCATTCTGTCTCTTCTTGGCTCTCTGAAGTGGCACCTCCTTCAGAAAGCTGCCCTTCACCCTCGGTCTGAGCAAGGGACCTTCCTCAGCTTCCCCAGGGGTCTCAACTGTGTTCCCATCTGGGTCTTGTTGTTAGGTCAGTGTCATGTCTCCAGCTCCTGCAGAGGTGACCTCAGAGGTGGCCGAATGACACGAAATGGATCTGGTTGGACCAGATCACCCAGCAGCACCCAGCAAGCCCTGGCGCATAGTAGGTCCTGTCTGCACAGGCTCTCCTACTGTGGGCCACCCTCCGGGGCTGGGAAGCAGGCCACGGGAAGCCCCTCATTGCCAAGAGCAAACAGGCAGTCCAGGGAAGTTTTGCTCTGGGTCACACCCACCTCTGGGTGGCTGCCAGTCTTCCTGCCAGAAACCACAGGCTGGGCCAAGGCTGCCCCGAGTCAGAACCACGGGGCTCAGAAGGCCTCGGGTCAGATCTGCAAAGGGGGTATCTGCAGGACGTTTCGGTGTCTACGGTCCCCTGGGGTCGGGCAGGAGAGTGGGGGATCTAGGGTCGGGCTACAGCAGCAATAGGAACCACTAGGGCCAAGGCCCCTGTGGGCGGGGAGGAGCTAGCCAGGCTATCACAGGCTCTTGGCGCCGGTGCTGGCTCGGGCATTCACACGCGCGCACACGCATTCACATGCATACGCACTGGCAGGCACCCCCTTGGTGGCCCCCACAGACTCACCTTCAGGTAAATGGGCTCATCGCTGGAACTATGAGGATAAGGAGAGACGCAAGGACTGAAAGGGCCCGTTTGTGTGTGAGTGCGTGAGTGCGTGTGCAAGTGTGTGTGTGAGCATGTGTGTGTGTGTGTGTGTGTGTGTGTGCCTGGGAGTGACCTCACAGCCGCCGGAGCATAAAGAGTCACAGGTCCTGCCTCTCAGGCTCAAAGCTGGCTCCAGGGGGACACGGTGACATGAGAGGCACACCACAGACCCACTTCCTGGTCTTCTCCCTCCTCTGCCTCCTCTCCAAGGTAAGGGGGCCCTGGGCCCTGAAACGCACTGCTGACTGTGTGGTGTGGAGGGGGTGGGAGTGTAAGGTCACAGCCAAAGACCCCCTGGCAGGATTCCTCCAGGCCCCTGCGTTGGGCACAGTCTGGGCACCGTGCCCAAGCCAAGCCTCCCTCCCTCTGGCCAGCTCTGCTGTGTAACCTCAGGCAAGACTCTTTCCTTTTCTGAGCCTCAGCTTCTTGCTCATTTGGGTGGGCATAATTGCACAGGGCCTTTGTGAAGATTATGCATGATCATTCATCTAAAATTCAGAGCACAGGCCCTGAAATGTGGCAGATTAAAGAGGATGTTCATGTATCCTCACCATGAATAGGAAGATTCAAGATAGGACAAGCTTTGCCAAACTCTGAGCCAGGATTTGAGTGGAGGTCTAGCTGCCTGGAGAGGGCATTCATGCTGTCAGGCCCATAGGCAGTCAGTGACCTGCTGGCCCTGGCTAGAAGGGAACAGGAGATACGTGGCCTTCTCCTCCAGTGCTACATGGGACATTTATCAAAGGGCTTATAGGACATACACCTTGTCTGACATGCATAAGAACCCCATAAGGAATTTGGAATTTTTATCCCCAGTTTTTTCAGTCAAGTAGGGCTCAGAGAGGGTAAGAAACTTGCCCAGAGTCACACATCAAAGAAACATCAGAGCAATAGAGAAGGGCCATGGTGGAGCACAGGATAGACATGGGTATTGGAGGGATTCTAGCCTATGCCTCCCCAACCCCTGCCGAGACCAAGGCCACAGCTGCTGAGCTTGTCATTCCCTCAGCAAATGCTGAGTTTCTGGAACCCTGGAACTGGCCCCACCACAAGCCATGATCTCACTGTATTTTCATGCTCCTTTGAGGAGCACAGGCAGAAGCTTCTCTCTCCCAGTCCCAAGCAGTCATGCTGGAGAAAGCCGAGAACCCCGCTGGCATCCAGTCCTGCTGTTGGGTCTTCCAAAGGGGATGGGCAGGACGCGATGCCAGCGTGGGTGGCTCAGGTAGTCAGAGCAGGAGACTTGGGGTTCCAGGAGGGAGAAGGGGTCCAGGATTATGAATGACCTAAGTAAAGCCATCCTAGACAGGCCTTTGGGGTGAGACCATTGGGGCCATCCTCCCCTGGTCCCAGGAAGCCAGGCAGCGTCCTTCAGAGAAACACAGAGATTCAGTCATCAAGGACACGAGAAGCCACACAGTCCTCAGAGGGAGAATGCCAAGTCTCAGTTAGGCTGCGGGCTCCTGGGCTCCAGGCTGTGCATCGGGGCGGGAGGCGGACACATGCAAACCAGCAAGTCACATTGACCAAGAGCTGGCCCAGACCTCATTTCATCCACATCATCACTCAGAACTGGATGGTCTCCACTCTATTTTACAAAGGGGAAAACAGTTCCATCTCCACATTTCAAAGCAGTTCAGTCATGGGTTCAATTCTGTAGCAAGTCAATGGTAGATCTTGGATCTCCATTCTGGCCCAGAAAATTCCTTGCCCAGTGTTCTTACCTCCAAGTTTTGCTCCCAGCGATCACAGCAAGGCTCTGGGGAAACTGAGGCATGATGACTACTTGAGTTTGGGCCTTGGATTCACATGAACCTGGCTTTCAAGCTTGGTTCCACCTCTTGCTACACGACTTTGACCTTGAGTTTCCCCATATTTAAAATGGGCATAAGGATGGCATCTCACCTTGGAAGGATAAATTTGGCATTGGCACATGGCATACACATGGTATAAGGTGATCACTGTTAGCTATAATCACCGATACCATCAATAACCTCTCCTGGGGATCAGAACCTGCAAAGTTCAGACTCTGCCAAGGTCGCTCGGTAGAGGGAGCCCACAGTGGGAGGGACCTGAGAGCCACTTCTGGTCAGAGCCACTGCCCATGAACCAAAGGAGGTGAACTGCTGCCTTGGAGGGGAACCCGGAAGTCCAGCCTACTTCTTCTCAGATCAGTTTTATGTGCATTGCCTCGGGATTTATTAAAATGCAGATTCGGGTTGACAAAGATGCCGCCTTTGGCTGCTGCTGCCAGCCTAGACCACACCTCGAGGGACGAAGCCAGGCCATTTCTCTAGAATCTGGAAATTCTGCAAAGCCGGGATTTGGGCCCTTGTAAGGCAGCCGGGCACACGGCCACGCGCGACCCTCTTCCAGGAGTGCGTGCAGTCTTAGTGGGCTCCGTGGCCTCCGGCTCTGTGCATTTCCCACTAGAGGGTGGTCTGCCAGTTTGCGGCGGCCCCTGGTGGCCATGGCGGAAACTGCAGGCAACTGAAAGGTTTGCCCGACGGGCGGCGGTGGGGGGTCCCAAGGGTGGGGTAGGGTAAGGGCTAGGACAAAGGGGTCATTGCCTGCTTTGAGGCCACACAGGGAATATGAGGTCAATAATTTCATCTTTCTAAACTGCAAGCCTCCCCTTGTCTAATGAAAACCTCTAGTCCCTAAGGGTCCTACTGAACCCACACTTGGTCCCCCACAGATGGGGCCACCAGGAGCACCTTGAACTCTACCTTCCTCTTGGTCCCCACCTTCAGATGGACATACCTGATTTACAGTTTGTTTCTCTGACCTGGGTGGGCAGAGCCAGGTAGGTCACTTGGGTTGATACCTTGACCCTACCACTGGGGGCTGGGTCCTTGGCTTAGGTTTTTCCCTATTTCGGGAAAAGCCCACCCCCACCTAGTGTTGCCAGGTCCTCCCTGGGGAAGCAGGACTTGTGACTGCTCCCAGCTCTGCACTGAACACACTGGTTTTTGGCTAGCCCCTTCTTCACTCCGAAGCTCAGTTTCCCAGTCTGTCCCCGGAGGGAGCAAGCGGCAGACTGGGGTTGAGGGCTGAGAGCCTAGCTAAGCTTCAGAAGCCTGGACAGCCTGTTAAAAACACAGATTCCAGGGTCCTGCCTCTGGGACTCCTGACTTGGCAAGTTCCAGAGAGGGATTGAGGGTCTGCATTTGACCAAGTTTCCTGGCTGATTGGATGCGTACCCAGGGTTAGGGAAACATGTTTGGTCCAAAGACCAAAACCATCCATGATACTGTTTGATTCATTCAGTCCTCAAGATAAGTATCCACATGCTGGAAAATGTGCCATATCGTGGCGTTTTAATCCTTGGTTTGTAGCTTTTGCCTTTCCACAAACTCCTGGAGGGCAGGGGCGGAGTCCTTTGTTGTAATTAACAATGATGATCGGCTGGGCTCGGTGGCTCAGCCTGTAATCCCAGCACTTTTGGAGGCCAGGGAGAGAGAATTGCCTGAGCCCCGGGGTTCGAGACCCACCCGGGCAACTTGGTGAGACCTCGTCTCTACAATAAATCAAAAATTAGCCAGGCATGGTAGCGTGTGCCTGTAGTTCTGGCTACTTGGAAGGTTGAGGTGGAAGGATCGCAGGAACCCAGCAGATCGAGGCTGCAGTGGCCGAGAGCGTGCCACTGCCCTCCAGCCTGGGTGACAGAGTGAGACTCCAACTCAAACAAAACAAAACAAAACAATGATGAGCATCCAAGCTAAAGGCAGGAGGCACGTACTGCCTGTCAGGGCTTGCCATGCATTATTTCACATGCTCCTCAAAACAATCCTCTGAGTTAAATGCTGCTGTGGTCCCCATCTTACAGGTGAAGAAACTGAGAATCAAAGAGTTTAAGTAATTTCCCCAGTCGTTTCTTTTGCCTGTCCCAGCTCTGGCACGTCACCTTGTCTTTTCTCTCTCCTTTCACTGATAAACTTTGAAAACTTAAAAAAAAAAAAAAAAAAAAAGGAACTTCTCCAAGGAAGATGAGGAAGGCCCAGAGAGCTTAAGTTACTTCCCTGAGGTAATTCAGCTAATGAGGGACGGAATTAGAACTGGAACTTTAGTCCAAAGTCCTTGCTCATAACCACAGCACCACACTGCCTCTTAGGAAATGCCACAGGACAGCCCGGCCTCAAGGCCACACCTTTGTGACTCTGAGACCAAGGTGTGGACCCCACACTGCCCAGCCAGGCAGAGAGGCAGCGGGTTGCGAGGTTCTCCCTGGCCTCCTCAGAAGCCCATGGCTGAGTGAAGTCTCTGTCTCTTCAGGTGTGTGCCCAGCCATGCCCGATGCCCTGTGTCTGCCCCTGGCCACCACCCCGATGTCCACTGAGGACACCTCTGGTGCTGGATGGCTGTGGCTGCTGCCAGGTGTGTGCACGGCGGCTGGGGGAGCCCTGCGACCACCTCCACGTCTGCGACCCCAGCCAGGGCCTGGTCTGCCAGCTCGGGGCAGGCCCCAGTGGCCGGGGGGCCGTGTGTCTCTGTAAGCAGGTTTGCGGGACTGGTGGAGGGTGCGCGGGAGGTCAAGGTCATGGGGCCTGGAACCAAAGAGAAGCCCTCCTCTCTGTACCTCCTTTCACCCTCTCTCCAGGGACACTGTCCCTTCTAGCTGAACCTGGTAGCCCAAGGCTCCCTCATGCACTCCCTATTTCTCCCCTCTGGCCTTGCCCTCCACCTGAATAGTGCCCCCATTCCCCCTTGTCCAAGCCATCGCCAACTTTCAGAGCCAAGCTCAAACACCTTCTCCCCTGAGAAGCCCTCCCAGATTCTTCAGACCCCAAGCCAACATCCCCCAGTCAGGACCCTCACAACACTCTGGGGAACATGAAAGTGTAGCCCCTTACTTAGGGCATAACATGCATCCGGCATTGTGCTAAGCACTCGCTTCCCAAGTTCCATCATCCCTGCAATAAACTTACGAGGGTAAATTTACCCAATGAGGAAACGGAGACTTATTCACATTAACAGACATGCTTCATGTCACACAGCTTGGGACCTGCCGAGATGTTCTAAAGGAACATTCCATTCTGTCTTCCTCCCAGAGTGGGAGCCCTCAGGACACACTGGGAATCCTGGGTTTGCTATTCCTCAGTGGCCTGAGCAGGTTACTTTCTCACCCTCTGATGCACCAGGGCAGGGCTTCGCAAGCTTGCCCTGGTGACCTGATGCCAGAGAATTCCTTGCTGTGGAAAGGCTGTCCTGGGCATAGAAGGACACTAAGCGGCACCCCTGAGCCCCATCCACTAGATGCAGCCCTCCCCACCCCCAAGTGGTGACAGTCTGTATTCGGATGGTGCCAAATGTCCCCAGGGGGCAAAATCTCCAGTCAAGAACCACTGCTTTCAAGAAATAGAAAGAGGCAAGAGGTTGTTCTTTTTTTGTTGTTGTTGAAAAAAAAAAGGATATGCCTTGTAGAGCAATTTACCTCTGTCATCTTCAGGCATGTCACATTTTTATAAAAATAAGAATGAGAGAGAGACAGAGTGGCACATGGATCACTGACAATGAATCTGTTCATAGGAAAAGGCTCGTTCAAAATAACAATACAATTTATAGACAGAAAGTTATCAGTAATAAATCCTTGTTGAATGCTTGACTTGATTGGAGGAGTATTATAAGGAGAAAAGGATGATTTGTTATATAAACACAGATGATTGCTTTTGAAATGTATCTAAAGAAGAAACTGAGATAAGCAGGGCTTAGCTTACAAGGTGTTAGATTTCCTGAGATACATATAAAACATATTTCAACAACACTCGGCAGGATTTGCTTATCCAATGCTTGCATGGTGCTTACTGTGTGCCAGGCACTGAGGCTTCACAAATATCAACTCGTTTAATCACACAACAACCTCAGGAAGCAGGTACTCATGTTTCTCTTACTTTATAAATGGAAAAAAAAGGCACAGCGAGGTTAAGCAACTTGCCCAAGGTTACAGAGCTCCTAGGTGGCAGAGCTGGGATTTGAACTCAGGAAGATCACTCCACAATCTCAGGCTACGTTGCTCAATTGCCTGACACACAGCATGTGATTAGTCCATAGCAGTTGTTACTGTCAATAACTTTATTAAGGGGCTTTTCTTATCCCATCTTAGTTCAGACTTCAACACCTGCAGGCCAAGGTTGACTTGGTCTCTGGTCTTCTTACAACCCCCACCCTGGTCCGGAAACATGGCGGGTGCTCAAGAATGTTTAATGTTTTGAACCACACTTAGAAGCTGGGAGCTGGTGAGCCTCACAGGTGAGTCAGGGTCCAGCTAAGACCTCACGGAGGCTCAGCCTAGGTCTTAGGCTCTGCAGGGAATGCATTGCCAAAAATCTCTCCTCTCACTTACCCATTCACCCACCCTTCTCTGAGGGTCGAGCCCCGGGTCATGTACTGTCCTGCAGATTTATGATCATAGCAATGTCATGTCCAACACCGGGCTCCTGTTCTTCCACCCCCAGCCTGGCAGTTTCCCCAGTCCCCCTGAGAGCATCTCCATTCTTTCCACAGCTCAGGCTCAAGACCTGGGAATCATTCTTTTTTTTTCACTCTGTCTCCCAGACTGGAGTACAGTGGTACAATCATAGCTCACTGTAACCTCAGATTCCTGGGCTCAAGAGATCCTCCTGCCTCAGCCTCCCAAGTAGCTAGTACTACAGTCAGGCACCTGCCACTATGCTTGGCTAATTTTTTTTTTTAAGTCAAGACAGAGTCTTGCTACGTTGATCTCAAACTACTGGACTCAAGGGATCCTCCTGCTTCAGTCTCTCAAATTGCTTGAATTACAGGTGTGAGCCACCGCATCTAACTTACAGTCATTCTTGACATCTTTTTCTCACCTCCCACATACTATCGCCCAGTATATTCTTCATGATATTTCCAGATCCGACATGTCTCAGCCCCTCCATGGCTACCACCCTGGTCTGAGCCCATCATGTGCCTGGATTTTGCCGCAGTCCCTCGACTGCCTACTTCCTTCAGTCCTTGCCCCTGGTCCATTGTCAACACAGCAGCCAGAGGGCTCCCATTAAGACATAAACCAGATCACACTCCTCCCCCACCCCAAGCCCTGCAGTGGCTTCCTGTCTCCTCAGAGAAGTCCAAGTCTTCATAGTGGCTTGCAAGGCCCCACAGGATCCTACTCCTTTTTTCTCTCTGACTTCATTTCCTCCCTCTCTCCCTGCTCCTCACCGTTCCTCAAATACCCCGGGCACACCCCTGCCTCAGGGCCTTTGCCCTGGCTGTTTCCTCTACCACCTTCTTATCCCCAGATATCTGCACAGCGGGCTCCCTCAACCTCACGTCTTTGCTCAAATGTCACTTTCCCAGGGAGACCTTCCCTGATAGTCATATTTTAGAGTTGCAACCTTCCTCTCAGTCCTTAACCCTCCTTTATTTTTCTAACACTCATCACCATCTGACACGATAAGCTCGACTTGTTTATTATGTTTATTTTCACTAGAGTAAAAACTCCAGTGAGGGCAGGATTTTTGCCTGTTTTTTCATTGCTGTATCACAAGTGCCTGGAGCAATGCCTGGCCCATCTTACGCACTCAATAAATATTTGTTGCATGAATGAATAATACATTAATGTACATAATTTCATTTTAATATTGAGATGGGTCCTACTGTTGTCTCTATTTTGCAGATAAGAGAACTGGGGCTTAGAAAGGTTATATCACCTGCCTAAAGTCACACAGCTTGCAAGTGGCTGGATGTTAAAAAAAATTCCCAAACCCAAGCTTGTTGTCCCTGCCCCTGCAAGGAGCTCCCAGTGGAAAGAAGGATGCAGGAATCACCAAATGACGAGACTGTGTTCTGCGCCTTGGGGTGGGGGGCTTGGGAACTCAGAGAGAGGCCTTATTTGGGGGAGGCTGCAGGAGGAGAGACATTAGAGAGGGCCTGAAGGAAGAAGAGTAGGGTTTGGCAGCCATAGTGTGCGTGGGTAGGTGAGGAACTAACAAGAGCTGTAGGTTTGGAGGTATCTTGTGGTGTTTGGCACTAGTGGCTGCCCAGGGACCCTCTCTCCAACCCACTCCCTAACCCCAACCAACTCTGAGCTGGAGACCCCAGGGGAGGTGCAGGAAACTTGCTAAAATGATCCCCCCTCCTAGGAATCCCTATGCTTACCTGGTCCTCCCAGCAGTGCAGAGGCCCTGGATGAATCAGTCTGGGAGACTCGGGCTTAGCCAGGTTGGGGCTGGGGAAGACAATGCAGCCACCCCTGCAGTTTCTAGAAAACCAGCAGCCACATGGTCCAGGCTGAAAGGGAAAGGGATTTGGGGCCCAAAAGCTATGGCCTGGAGAAAGCAAGTAAAGGGAGCCTAGACTGGCCTCCTGGAGAGATAAGCCTCCTGGAGAGATAAGCCTCCTGAAGAGATAAGCTTCCTGGAGAGATAAGCCTCCTGGAGAGATAAGCCTGACTCCTCCTGTTTATGGAGCTTCTGCAGCGAGCCAGGGATGGGCAGCACACTGGCTCATCTAACACTCCGGCTGACCAGTACTGAGGCTCAGAGAGGAGAAGGAACTTGCCCCAGGTCCCACAGCTGGCAAGCAGAGTGAGGGTTTGGACCCAGGTGCGTGTGATTCTGGAAGCCCTGCATACGGATGGACCTACTGGATTTTTTTCTCAGAAGACCTGGGAGGATCTCTCGCCAGCAAGTCCTTCCTCCGACTCAGCTAATGCCACCAGCTCTCGCACACTGTACCTTTGCCTTCCCGAGCAGCTCAACATGTCTCTCCAGGGCACTTACATTGCTCTGTCTTGCAGGTGGTGACATTCACACTTGTCCCCCCACTAGCCCAGGAGTCCCGCAAGGCATGAACTGTCCTTATCTAGGAGCACAGTGGCTGGCATACAATTAATATCTCTGTAACTGTTTTATTAGTGTCTCTCATGTGTTGAGCCTTGGGCCAGGTACGTACCCGAGGGCATTTCCCAAGGTCCTGAAAGTGGCCCCTGGAGATGTGAGGATGAACACTCTCAGCCCCAGCCCTCATGGAATTCACGTCCAGTGGAGGAAGTGGTCATGGTGACCATATCCAGAGGGCTTCACTCAAAGGGTGTTCCTGAGCACCTACTATGCGCCTTGCACGATGCTAGATGCCATGTGCATGGGATCCCATGTAACCTGAAGGCACAGATTACTGTTCTTTTTTTTTTTTTTTCTTTGAGTTGGAGTCTCATTCTGTCGCCCAGGCTGGAGTGCAGAGGCACGCTCCTGGCCACCGCAGCCTCGACCTGCTGGGCTCTGGCGATCCTTCTGCCTCAGCCTTCCAAGTAGCCAGAACTACAGGCGTGCGCTACCACACCCGGCTAATTTTTGATTTATTGTAGAGACGAGGTCTCACCAAGTTGCCTGGGCGGGTCTCGAACCTGCAGGCTCAGGCAATCCACTTGCCTCGACCTCCCAAAGTGCTGGGATTACAGGCTGAGCCACCGAGCCCGGCCGATTACTGTTCTTATCGTTGCTGTAGCTCAGGCCACTCAGAGAAGATAAGTAATTTGCCTAAAGTCACACAGCCATCTAGTTGAGCCCTGACCTGACAGTGATGACTGGAACACAGCAGGTGGTCATGAAATCTCAGTGTGGTTAAATATTATTAACATATAGTAATTATACTAATGATAACAGAGTAGCTAGGACCTATTGAAGACCTCCTTTATTTTGAGGTTGTTATATATATCATTTCATTTAGTCTATACCACTCTGTGAAGTAAGGACCATTATATCCCTTTTTGCAGATGAGGAAATTGAGGCAAGAAGTGAAATTGCTAGGATAAGGTCCACAGCTAAGAAAGGGCAGAGCTGAGGTCAAGCCAGGCCAGCCTTTCCATGAACCCTGAGCCAGGGTCCAGGATGCGGCTGGTGTGGGAGATGCATGCCGCCATGTCACCGGGCAGTGCTCCGATCTCGCAAGGGTACCACCTCTCTGGGGGGGACTAGGCAGCTCTGCAGAGCAGGCCCCACATTGGTGGGTCACTGATGGTCTGGCTTCTCCTTTGCAGTGGGAGAGGACGAGGAGGGCTGTGAGCTGAACGGCCGTCTGTACCAGGAAGGGGAGACTTTCCAGCCCCACTGCAGGATCCGCTGCCGCTGCGAGGATGGCGGCATCACCTGCATGCCACTGTGTCACGAGGATGTCCGGCTGCCCAGCTGGGACTGCCCCCACCCCCAGAGGGTCGAGGTTCCAGGCAGGTGCTGCCCTGAGTGGGTATGCCACCAGGGATCCGGGCTGGGGGTCCAGCCCCTCTCAGTCCGAGGTGAGTGCAGGGGCCCCCTGGGGGTACCACATCTGCCTGGAGGGGCCATGGGGATGGGGCTGGGCCTCTTGGGTGCCTGGAAACAGGGACGCAGCTGAAGGGATGGGAGGAAAGAGGAGCGGAGGGTCACCAGGTCTCTTTAGAATGGACAGAACGAGAAGCAGCCGTTAAAATACATCATTTATTTTATTTTATTTTATTTTTGAGTTGGAGTCTCACTCTGTCACCCAGGCTGGAGTGCAGTGGCATGCTCAGGGCCACTGCAGTCTCGATCTGCTGGGCTCAGGCGATCCTTTCGCTTCATCCTTCCAAGTAGCTGACACTACAGGCATGCTAATATTTTGATTTATTGTAGACATGAGGTCTCACCAAGTTGCCCAGGCTGGTCTCGACCCCCCGGGCTCAGGCAATCCTAAAATGCATCATTTAAAATCATAAATGATGAAACATAAAAACTGGGTGGCAGAGTGGGGAGGTGAAGGGAGGGTGGGGATGCTTGAACCAAAGTCTCACATTTCATAGCAGAACTATGATAAAATATCACAGAGGTATACTATGTAGTATATAATATTATTCTATGTATATGTTGATGCGTAGTAATAATGGGCAATATTATTAACTTATTATTCTTTGGGTGTATACAAAGAGGGACTCAAGATGAACCAGGCAGTGTGTGGTGGTCCCGGGACATGGGCCTGGGGGCAGGGGGCAGAGATGGAGAAAAGATAGTTACCTCCACCAGAACCTCTTCAGTGTCAGAAATTTTTTTGTTGCTATGTTGATTTTAAAAATTACTGTTATTACATAAATGTGACCTTTAAAAGAGGATAACCAAACAAAGGAGATGGGTTTTATAAATGCTGCTGCCCCTTGTGAGAGGCAGTGGGACATGGGGGGTTAGGTGCATGGAATTCGCACCAGTTCCGCCACTTCCTCACTGTGTGAATCTAGGAAAGTCGCTTCACATCTCTGTGTCTCAATGTCTCCAACTGTAAAATGGGGATCATAAGAGCATCCATCTCATGGAGTTTTGGGAACTACGTGTGTCCCTACAAATAAAGCAGCTGTAACAGTGCCTAGCACACAGTACCACATTAGGGGTAGCTGTCATTATCTCTGTGATGGAATGGGAGAGATTCGCTTAGATACGTAGAATGCCATCAAGTTCACCTTATGTATAAAAAGCTGTATAAGAAACCGTATCTCCAATCTGACCTCCACAAGGTGTGTACATATGTGTGTGCATATAGGTATATCTCCACATTTACATGCATACACAGTACACACATGTGGGTAGAAGCCAGTTCCTCATCCTCAGTACTGGTGACATTTGGGTGAGTAATTATTTGCTGAGAGAGGGGTGGCTCCCATGCCCTGGGGAATGTTTCGCATTGCTGGCCTCTATCCATGAGATGTCAGCAGCCAACCTCCCCAGTCGTGACAATCAAAAATTCTCCAAAGCCAGGCACGGTGGCTCACACCTATAATCCCAACACTTTGGGAGGCTGAGGTGAGAGGACTGCCTGAGCATAGAGGTTCAAGACCAGCCTGAGCAATTTAGTGAGACCTCATTTCTACAATAAATCAAAAAAATTAGCCAGGTATGGCAGCACGCACCTGTAGTCCCAGCTGCTTGGGAGGCTGAGGTGGAAGGATCTCCTGAGCCCAGCAGGTCGAGGCTGTGGTGGCCGTGAGTGTGCCACTGCACTCCAACCTGGGCGACAGAGTGAGACTTCAACTCAAAAATAAAACAAAAAAAGGCTCCAGACAGTGCGTCCTGGGGGAAGGACAGCAAAATATTAACAGAGAAGGAGACTTGGGGAGGAGGAAAAGCTAGACTGTGAGGAACCTGCCATCTTGCTCCAGGCTCAAGAATCTCGGAATCTAGCATCTTTGCCAGCAGGTCAAGGCACCACTGCACACAGGCTGGGCACCTCACACCTGTCAGATGCTGTTTATCAAAGGAGCTGTGGAGTATGTTGAATGAAGAAGCCACTGGAGATCGTCGTGGCCAGCAACATACTAGTTGCTTAATAAACAACGTTTTTGGGGAGCCTACAAGGACCAGGCACTGTGCTAAGCCCATTACTTTATTCAGTCACATCAACTGTTAAGAAATTTCCATAAGAAGAGACTGAGGTTCAGAGAGCTTACACTTGACCAAGATTGTTGTGACCCCCTAGCGGGTTGGTTGATTTAGCTGCCAAGTCTTGACCTTGCAGTGCTGACTCCTTGTTCTTTTCCCCTAGGGTCCCAGTTTTCTGGTCTTGTTGCTCCCCCACCCCCTGGTGTCCCCTGCCCTGAATGGAGCACAGCCTGGGGTCCCTGCTCAACCACCTGCGGGCTGGGTGTGGCCACCCGGGTGTCCAACCAGAACCGATTTTGCCGACTAGAGACCCAGCGCCGCCTGTGC
Source organism: Tarsius wallacei (assembly GCA_963574415.1). NCBI lineage: Eukaryota > Metazoa > Chordata > Mammalia > Primates > Tarsiidae > Tarsius > Tarsius wallacei. Next base: position 27,440 of record CAUYQG010070366.1, on the reverse strand, counting down.
CTGCCCAGGCCCTGCCCACCCGCCAGGGGCCGCAGCCCCCGGAACAGTGCCTTCTAGAGCCAGGCTAGGAATGGAAACTCCCTGCCCTGCCCACCGTTCCCAGTAGGTGGCCCAGAGCCCTGGCAGGATGGCCCCTGCTTATGCCATTGACTGCAGGCAACATCCAGCTTGGGTCCACCATCCAGGCCAGGAGGACAAGAATATTCACAAGCTGCCCAGTCTGTCTGGACCCTGAGACACAGCAGGGGGTGCATGACCTAGTCCCCCTTCCTCTAACTCGCAGCCTGGGAGGCTGGCCAGGGTTTTTAGCATCTTCTGGTCCATTCTCTGCCCACACACGGCCTTTATCAAGCATGCACACAGGCAAGCTTTCTCTCTAAATTCCCCTGGGCAAAAGATAATAATAATAATTAGTAATTAATTAATAACGAGGCTGTAGCAGCTGCTAGGCTGGACTGGCCTTTCTGGAGTGTGGTGAAGAGGAGGCACACAGATGTTCTGAATCTATTGTTTCCTTTCCTGGAGTTTTATAAGATGATCCCTGAATACAAGCCTATGTGTGATCCTGCATGTCAGACGTTGCTGTCTGAGAAGTCCCTCCCACCCCGGGTGAATCCAGGGGCTGACTTCTTTCTGAACCTTACAAGGTGAAATCACGCGATCTTAAAGTCAGAGAGCAAGGCTTCAAGTGACCCATGAAGCCTCACTCGCCTTACTAAGAACTAACCCTTCCTGAGTACCCACCATATGCTGGACACTGAGCACTTCACACAGGCCAGGCTTCCCAGCGTTTTCACGAGAGAAAAGCAGTGAGAATGAAGGCGACCCCTTGGGGATGGATGGAGAGCACATCCCCAAATAAACCAACCCAAGTGTGAAATTCTGTTTGAAGTTTCAAATTTTATCGTTTAAAGAAAAATAAATAAATTTTACATTCTCCTCCATGGTCTACCTGTGTTTGTTTAAAAATTAAAATTATAGCCAGACGCGGTGGCTCATGCCTATAATCCCAGCACTTTGGGAGGCCAGGTTGAGAGGATTGCCTGAGCCCATGGGTTCGAGACAAGCCTGGGTAACTTGGCAAGACCTCATCTCTACAATTAATCAAAAAGTTAGCCGGGCATGGTGGTGTGTGCCTGTGGTTCCAGCTATTTGGAAGGCTGAGGTGGAAGGATCACTTGAGCAGAGTAGGTTGAGGCTGCAGTGGCCGTGAGTGTGCCACTGCACTTCAGCCTGGGTGACGGAGTAAGACTCTGACTCGAAGAAAAAAAAAAAAAATTAAAATTGTGGTCCCATCAGGATCTAACCAGGAAATTAGAAAACACTCTTGGTATTTAAACAGCGATTTCTTCTTATTAAACTAATTTTATTGAGGTGTAATTTACACACAATTAAATACACAGGTTTTAAGTGGATGGTTTAATGAGTCTTCACAAATGTACACCCTTGTGTAACCAACTCCTCAATCAGGGTATAAAACATTACCATCATCTAAGGAAATTCCCTCTGGCCCTTTCTCGGTGACCCCTTCTACCTGAGGCAACCACTGTTCTGATTTCTATCACCATAGAGAGCTTTCCTGTTCTTGAACTTAATAGAACCATAGAGTAGGTACCCTTGTATGAATGAAGTCTTTCACTCAACATAAGAAAAAAGAAGGAATTCAATGGGGGTACTTAATTAGCTGACCGAGAGGCCAAACAGGAGACCAGGAGATGCAAGAAGAGAAAGTCTACACCCACCCTTGGGGGCAGAGATGGGGGATGGCAGAGCCCAGAGCTGGCATCAGCAAGGCTGTTGCTGGGAGCTGGAGCCACCAAGGAGAGGCAGCCGGGTAGACCTAACCAAAAGCAGATGGAGATGGAGAGACGTGCCCGGCTTGTACCTCCTATTAGTCAAACCTACTGGGAGGGGGAACACAAGGAAGATGCGGGGCAGGGAAGGGCAGGGAGCCCTGAGAATGAGGGTGAGTCCCAGACAGTCCAAGCACAATGGCTGGTCACAAAGGCATGTGCTTCAGCCCTGACACCTGTCTCAGGCACCACCCCCTCCAGAACCCCCAGCTGAGAATCAGAGGTAGAGTTGGAGCTATTTAATCTTCACAAAACCCCTCCACAGTAAATAGAACAAATTACAGTTCATAGATGTGGAAACGCCCAGAAAAGAGATCCGTCTAAAAGCTGGTCTTCACCGGGGTGGGCTTTTAGTCCAAATCGAGCTTAGCTGAGTCTCTAGACTGGCTCTGTGGTCCCCACAGGTGGTGAATTTCCACGGGGCTGGTCCTGCAAGGGTACACTCCGAGCATACTGCCAGGCAGAATACTGATGCATCCTAAGAGGCAGGGAGAGTGAGGACAAGGACAACGAACGTGCCTGCAGCAATTCCTGCTTAGGTTCGCTGCCAAGTGCTCTGTCCACCCCCTCACGCATCATCCTCGCTGCATCCCTAAAGGAAAGCACCACAAATACTCCCATTTTAGAGACGAGTAAACTGAGACCCAGCATGGTAACTCAGCTGCCCCGGGCTTGTGGAGCCGGGGTTCTGGGCCAGGCTAGCTCCAAAGCCCAAGGCCCAAGGCCCAAGGCTCAAAAGCTGTGGAGTAGTGGTGGGGTGACTGGGCTCCACCAACCTGCCCAGGCGTGGGTCCTGGCTCTGCTGTTTCCTAGTGGTGTCATCCTGGGCAAAGTACTTCCCTTCCTTGTGCTTCAGGTTTCCTTTTCTTTAAACCGGAGATGATGGCAGTCCTCAACACAGAGGATTGTTGAGTATACTATGTGATTTAAATAAAAATTTCAGCAATCATTATCCTGACTTGACCAACTGGTGCTTTAGTCTTTTTATCTGAAAAATGGGGATAAATAGCAGTGCCCACTCTATAGGACCATTGTATGGAGTAAGCAGCTCCCTACATTGTATTGTATGGAGTGAGTAGCTCCTCTATGTTCTTAAACAGAAGCTGTTATTACCATCCTGCCTCTGCAATTCTTTACAAGTAGAGAGTGCTGTGAAGGCAAGAGCTGGGAGTTCTCTTGTTTGTGGAAAAGAGGAAACAAATGTCAGGGCAAAGGTCATAGGTGCAAACCAGGCTGACCCTCTCAGAGCTAGAGGTACCTGGGTCCAGCCATTCCCCCAGAGAAAGCCTCTGCACGCCCTTCCTCAGTGCTGGGCTGGGTCTGCCAGGGAGGCAGAGTGTGCCTTGGCTGAGCGCTCTCTGGAGAGCTTTTTTCTACCAGCTGTGGCCAAAGAGCCTGGCACAGAGCCTGTTCCTGGGGCCATGCCGTCCTCTATGCTGAGAGCAGTGAGGAAGATGGAATTTCCTAACAAGTCCTCCTGTCCTAACGATGGCAGTTCAAATGAATCCAGCAAACACAGACAGCCAGGCCCTGTCCTGGGACCTGGGACAAGAACAGCACCCTGAGGTGCTCACACACCAGAAGGGAGCAGCTTACTGTCTCACTGTTTATTGAGCACCTACTGTGTTCCTGATGCTTTTTATACAGTATCTTATTAAATGTGAGCAGTTTTGTGATCCAAATTACCACTCACCATCCAGGGCTGGGAAGAGTCAGAACCGGCCTAACCAGGGGCCTGCTCTCTGCTACCTCCCTCCCTGTCTCCCTGGCTTCTCTCTCTGATCCTCTCTCCTTCCCTCCCTCTCTCCCTCCTTTCCATCTTTTCTTCCTCTTTCCCTTCCCTTTCCTTTCTCTTCCTTCTCCCTTGAATTTTTTAATGAGGTATAAAAGTATACAAATCTTAAGTGTTCAGTTTGTCCAATTTTCACAAACAACATGCCCACGTAATCAGCACCGAATTAAAGGCAGGCCCACGTTCTTCCTGTTCCTCCGAAACCTACCTTGGAATGCAGCTGGTTCAGGCTAACCTGTGAGGGCCTGTGTGAGCAGCCATGGGAATGACGGAAGGAATGGTGGGGAATCAGCAGGACCCCGCCCACTCGTGAGAGAAGACCTCGACACATTCCCGGGCTTTCCCTGGAAAATGGGGGAAACAGAGAGGCCACTGGCAGAAACCAGGAAGAGGTAAGCCCTTTAAAGAGCAGATGGGGGGAGGGAAGTGTCCTAGACACTCTGATTTGGAGAAGACCCTAGCCATTCAGGGCAGTGTGGCTGGAGGCAGCTGGAGACCACAGAGGGGTCAGCTCTGGCCCTAAAGGAAAGAATTCATGTCTACACAGGGAGAATTTGCATCAGCTACATAGAGGGGAAGGGGTCGATCATCAGATGGCCCAAGGTGGCTTAGTTAGAGGGACAGCAAACAGGCACATGTGTGCAAGCATAACCTCTCACCTCTCCCTGGACCCCCACTGCTACCCTGGCCAGGGCCACCTTGGTCTCTGCCCAGATGACTACAGTTGCTGCCCCCTACTCTTCTAGCAACCATCCTCACCCCTTACAGTTTGCACTCAGCACAGCAACCAGCGAATCCTATGAAAACCAAGCAAAAAAATAAAAAAGCCAGGCATGATAGCTCACACCTGTAATCCCAGCACTTTGGGAGGCTGAAACAGGAAGATCGTTTGAGGTCAGGAGTTTAAGACCAGCCTGGGCAACATGGTGAGACCTTGTCTTACAATATTATTATTATTATTAGGGCTGGGCACAGTAGTTCACGCCCATAATCCCAGCCCTTTGGGAGGCCAAGGTGAGAAAATTATCTGAGCTCACGGGTTCGAGACCAGCCTGGGGAACTTGGCAAGATCTCATTTCTACAATAAATCAAAAAATTAGCCGGGATGGCGGCGCATACCTATAGTTCCAGCTACTTGGAAGGCTGAGGTAGAAGGATCACCTGAGGCTAGCAGGTTGAGGCTGCAATGGCTGTGAGCATGCCACTGCACTCCAACCTGGGCGACAGAGTGAGACTCCAACACAACACACACACACACACACACACACACACACACACACACACACACATACACACACAAAAGACCAACCTGGTAACATAATGAGACTTTGTCTTTACAAACAATAATGATAATAATAAAATACAAATTTTTTAAACAGATCACGTTGTTCCCATTCACTCTGAGAACAGCTAAAGACCTCTGCATAACTTACACGGCCCCCCATATCTGCCTCAGTCACCTCTCCCTGACCCTCCATGACTTCCCCTTGCTCACGCCGCTCACACTTTGTTGGCCTCCTTGCTATTTCTCACCACATTGAACATGCTCCCACCTCAGGACCTTTGCACTGGCTGTTCCCTCTGCCTGACTTCATCTGCCCCTGGCTAGTTCACTTGATCTCATTCAGGTTTTACTCACAGGTCACCATACTGGCCACCCTCTTGCAGCCTCTCTTAGGCTGCTCTGCTCATTCTTTTCCCCATAGCACATTTAACACACTGTGTAATTTATGTATTTATTCCATTGATTACTTGCTCCCTGGCTTCACATTGCTGAGACTTCTGTCTGCTTTGTTTAGTGATGGATCCCAGGACTAAGAACAGTGCCCAGTGTAGAGCAAGGTTTGATTGTCACTGAATGAATGAAAAAAATCTATCTTGCTTGGGAGAAGATATTTGCAAGCTATACATCTGATAAAGGGGTCGTGACCCAAAATATATAAGACACTCACACAACTCAATAGCAAGGACACAAATAACCCAATTAAAAATTGTTCTTAAACAAAAGCTAATTAAAAGTAGGTCAAGGACCTGAGTAGACATTTCTCAAAAGAAGACATACAAGTGGCCCACAGGTATGTAAGAAATGCTCAGCATCACTAAGCACTAGGGAAATGCAAATTAAAACCACAATGAAATATCATCTCATACCTGTCACATAGATATTATATAAAAGGTGAAACATAAGTGTTGGCAAGGATGTGGAGAAAAGGGAACGCTTGCACACTGTTAGAGGGAAAGTAAACTATACATAATGAAAACTGTACGGAGGTTCCTCTAAAAACTAAAAGAAGAATGACTATATGATCTAGAAATTCCACTTGTGGGTATACAGCCAAGATTTGAAATCAGTATGTCGAAGAGATATCTGCACTCCCATGTTTATGACAGCACTATTCACAATTAGCCAAGTTATGGAATCCACCTAAGTGTCCAATAGACAAATAAATGAATAAAGAAAATGCATACACACACACACACAAATACTATTTAGCCTTAAAAAAGAAAAAAAATTATGCCACTTGCAACAACATGGGTGAACTTGGAGGATATTATGCTAAGTGAATTAAATCAGGCTCAGAAAAACAAAAACCACAAGAATGCAGTGATTTTTTTTTTTTTTTGAGTCGAAGTCTCCTTTTGTTGCCCAGAATGGAGTGCAGTGGTACACTCACGGCCACCGCAGCCTTGACCTGCTGGGCTCAGGTAATCTTTCCGCCTCAGCCTTCCAAGTAGCAAGGACTACAAGCACACACCACCACGCCCAGCTAATTTTTTAGTTTATTGTAGAGGCAAGGTCTCATCATGTTTCCCAGGCTGGTCTCGAACCCTTGGGCTCAGGCAATCTTCTCGCCTCTGTCTCCCAAAGTGCTGGAATTACAGGCAAGAGCCACCGCGGCTGGCCAATGCAATGATTTTTATATGTGGACTATAAGTATATGTGGAATGTAATACAATATTCCACATATAGAAAATAGAGAAGAGAGTACAATGGAGCCACCAGAGGTTGGGAGTGGGAGAAACGGGGAAATGTTGGCCAAAGGGCGCAAATTTCTAGTCAGACAGGAGGACTAACTTCTTGGGGATCTATTGCACAGTATGGCGACTATAGTTCATAATAATACATTACATACATCAAAATTGCTGAGAGAGCACATTTCAAATGTTTTCACCACAAAAAAAATGATAAATATTTGAGGTGATGGATATGTTAATTTGCTTGATTTAATCATTCCACATTATATGCACATAACATCATTTTGTATCCCCAAAATAGCTATACACAATGACAATTTAACGTTACAATAAAATTTTTAAAAATCTACCTTCTTTCTAAAATAAGGACTTAACGGGACTCAGAAAAATAAATATGTAGTTGAAAAACTGGAGTGGTTGCCCGTTCACGAATTTCCCAATGGCCATGACCGGACTCACCTCCCACCTCCATCCCCAATCACAATAGTTCTCAAAGTATGGTTCCCACACCAGAAGTATTAGCTATCATTTGTTAGAAGTGCCCCATCCCAGACCCACAGAAGAGCTGGGGGTAGAGCCCAGAAATCTCCATTTTAACAAAACTTTCAACTCATTAAACTTTGCGTAAGATTGACAGCACGGCCTCAGAAGAGTCTCTGGGGAGGACAGCGGTGCTGTGCTGCTGCCCCCTAGTGGCACTTCCATGGATGACCAGCCGAGAGGCCGAGACAGAGAGGTCTCGGAGACAGGGCCAACATCCTCCTCCTGTTTCCAGAGCCTCCTCGAAGGGAAGAGACTTGCCTAAGGCCTCAGACTGAGGCGGTGGTAGAACTAGGCCTAGAACTCTTTCCTATTTGTGCCGGCTACAGCAGCTTTCTCTTCTGAACATATTATTTAAACAGATGCCCGTAAGAGCCGCTGCCTGGCCCCTGAGCCAGCGCCTCCATCTGTTTCCTGGATGACTCCAGGGTCCCTCTGTCCAGTCTGCTCCCTCCTCCTGTAAGCCACACCGCACAGCACAAGGATCCTTCTCAAGCACAGGCGTGGTTGTATCCCTCTGCATAAGCCCCTCAAAGGCTTAGAGTTGCCCTCTGGGTTGGACCCAGACTCTTGCCTTGGCTCAGGCCCTGCTGTTTTTTCCAGCCTCCTCTGAGCTCCAGGCCCACTGGATGGCTTGGGCTTCCCGCTCTGGCCAGTTCTCACCTCCAGGCCTTTCCTCAGGCTGTCTCCTCTGCCTCAGGCACACCTCCACCTTCATCTATAGGACCCCTAATTTTTCTTCCTGAGTCCCAGTCCCCATTTTCACCTGGGGTAACCCTTCCTTGTGCCCTGGATCCCAATCTCCTTCCCCTCCCATGGGGGGCTCTCCTCCCATCTCCCTCCCTCATCTTCCACCCTCCCTCTCTTCTAGACCACACCCATCAGAATATGCCCATGGTTGTCCTTTTTCCAGAGCTGAAGAGGGCACAGCCCACCATCCCACACCCACCCCGGCCACTCCAGTAACAAAAGGTGGGGAACTGTCTTGAAGGGGCAATTCTGGTAGTCTCCCTGGGAGGTGCCTCCACCCTCTGCCTGGGAAAGGTGAAGTGTCTCCACCTTCTGCCTGGGAAAGGTGAGGCTACCTGTGGCCATCCTGTTTCATGTGCTAACAAAAAGTCCGCCTCCCTTTTCACAGCCAATATGTGATCTAGGGCCCGAGGTGCACTCTTGGCCATAGAGCCATGTTGTAGCTGACGCTCGAGAATTCCTTTCTTCCTCTTCCCCTGCAATTAATAATGACATCAGGGAGAACCCACAGACTGGGGTCTAGGCCTCTTGGTCACCTCCAGGTTGGCCCCATCATGCTGGCCTGGTCCTTATCCATGGCCCCTTCACTGTCCCCTGTCCCCTCACCACTGGTCTTCATCAAAATAACTCGAACCTCATTGACAAGATGGGTCTTTTCATCTGCTCTCTGTTGGACGGTCAATAACCCAACATGAGCTGCTGCTTCAGCTTTTCCCCTGCGCTAAAGCCAGGAGGGGCCTGACATGGGCAGCTGACGTTGACTTTCCCTCCTGCTCACCCCAAGAACCGGCCCTTCAAACCCCCCTAACCCTCCTGCATCTCTCAGTCTCCAAGGCAGCCTGTTGGATCCTGTTCCCCTGTCATCCTCTCTTAATGCCTGCTCTGTGCCCACCCTGGCTAAAACCCAAGGTTTGGGAACCTGGTGGCATCTGAATTGACTCACCCCTTACTCCAGATGGCCAGCATGACATCTGTGGGATGCAAAGTCATTCAGTCAACTCGGGCAGATTGCTCAAAGAAATCTACATTTATTTTAAAGTTTCATGTTAACAGTCTATTTGTAAAGTTTTTTCCCTTAAGCGTTATGGTGTACATATGGACATTCGTCATGCTGCTATTTATACCTCCATGTATGTCTTTATCAGCTATGGTAAACCAGATCCCAGTAATAAATAAACCCCGAGTCTAGCAGCATACCAAGGGGCCAGGAAAGGTGGTTGGAGATGTCTCCCTGGTGGGAAGATATCTTTGAACACTGACAATGTTTAGAATTGCTGGCATGTGGTGATAATATAAAGCTGATCAATGTTTAGACAGTTTTATTATTGTCTTAAAATTCTGTAAAGACAATGCACCCCTTTATCACCTGCATCCAGGACAGACCACTTCCATTCCCACCAGCCACATTGGTCCACACTGCCAAAATGTTTCCTAACCGAAGCACAAGTCTATTTCTCAGTTGTGTAACATTCCCAACGGGTGCTTCTGCTTGGTGGGCTCCCCCACGTGGTGATCCAGGGACTCAAGCTCCTTTGATCAAGGACATTTTCTCCCCCTTTCTTTACCCCCATCATCTACATCCAATACGCCCTGAACATGTTGGGGAGGAGGCCTAGATATTTCACGGAAAGCCTGAGCCAGGAAGTAGCAAACATAATTTCTGCTCTCATCTCATTGTTAGAACTCGGTCACATGCTCATACCAAACTACAAGGGCATCTGGGAAATATAGTTTATCTACATTTTGCGTGTTGTCAATAACTTTTGGCAATCTTTGTCACAAAGTCTTAAATATTTCATAATATAATTGTTTTAAATTTTTTTTTTTTTTTTTTTGTAGAGATGGGGTCTTGCCGTGTTGCCCAGAATGGTCTTGAACTCCTGGCCTCAATCAGTCTGCCTGCCTTGGCCTACCAAAGTGCTAGAATCACAGGCACAAGCCACTGTGTCCAGCCTCATAATAAAACAATTTTAAATGTCTGTGTTAGACAAGTGTATGGATAAACTAGCTTCTGTGAGCCTTCTTTCTCTAGTGTAGGAATTTTGCCATGGGGTGTATAGCCTTGGCTCTCTCATTATACTATCTCAGTGACTTGAATGCTAAATTTTCAGCTTTCCACTGAGTCCTTCTCCTACTTAGATTATTTCCTTTCTATCTGGGCATGTGACCAGATTACATTTCCCAGTATCCCTTGCAGTTAGGCGTGTCACATGACCAAATCCTTGTCAATAAAATATGCATGGAAGTGACATGTGCCACTCCCTGCCTTGAACCTTAAAACTCTGGGTGCCTCCTTCATGAGCTCTTGTTTCTTCCTGTTGGCTGTAACCCTCAGTGCCCAGCTTCCACAGTGCAGACTGGAATAGTATGTGAGGGCAGTAGTCCTCAAACCCGCAGAATCACAAGGAAGGCCTGTGAAGACACAGTCGACTGGGCCCTGCACCTGCAGTTTCTGATACACTAGATCTGGAGTAGAGTTTGCGAATTTACATTTCCTACAAGTTCCCAGGGGCTGGTTCATGGATGGCACTGGAAATCACTGTCCTAAGGAATGATGAGGCACATGATGAAGGAACCTGGGTCTCTTGAGTGTCCCTGTCAATCATAGGCTGCCTTGTCAACCTGGGCAACTCAGCCGAGAGAGAAAACTATTTTATTCTTCAAGCCACTGAAAGTCTGGGGCAGCTTTGTTACAGCAGCTTAACTTTTCACCCCAACTAACTTAGTTGTGTTTCTGTCACTTGGTTAAGAGTCCTGACCAATACAAACTCATAACCCAACTTCAGTATGTCTAGATGCTCAGAGAGTTTGCCTCTTTTCTCCTGCTTATCCCAAACTCCCACTTTTTCATCCCTCCTTTGGGTTGACCAGGACTCCAGAAGGGGACACGCATATACACCAAGCCCAGGAAGGGGCTAGAAATGGAGAAAAACCCCACTCTGTACAGTATTAGCAAACATTAACACTGTTATTATCTCAACTAATTGCCTGGGCCTTTTGAGCACCAGGCCCAGTTCTGAAATGTGGCTGGCCTTGGGGTCTGGAGACAGCCCACGTACCCACTCCCTCATTGGTGGGTGCCTCTCATGTTCTCTGTTCTCCTGTCTTTAGGTGTACACTCTCACCATGTAGACACAGGAGGGTACAAGCCCAGGAGGAGACACACAGGTGGCCCAGGCTCTATCTTAGAACGTGTGGCTCAGAGCCCTGGGGATCGAGCTTGGCAGTGGGCAGGGGGAGAAGGGAGGGCAGGTTTCACAGTCCCAAGAATAAAGAGGACTCACAGCATCTCTTGGTCTCTGTTTCCTGATGTTAATAAGTCCTCAGCAAAGTGTTAGAGGGTGTTTCCATGTTTCTCCTGTTTGATCCTCTACCACTTAGAGGTGGGCCACAGTGGGGCCCATGTAGAAGAGCATTTTTCCTATGGACGTTTAGCAAGTCTGGGGCATAGCCCATCAGAGAACCAGGCCTCCTGTCTCTGAGCCCAGGGATTTATTTTTTATTACTCCACCCTAGTTTAGAAAGCAGCTATCTCCCCAACTGGAATCTGAGCTCTGGCCTTTGGAGGCCCAGCGAGAGAGTAAAGATTCAGCCCAGCAAAGGCCTCTACCACTCTGGACCAGACGCAAACCTTCCCCAGCCTCCTGGAACACACTACGTAGCCCCACCTTGACCCATGTGGTCTTGGCCAAGCCTTATATTCTTCTAGCTCAGTCTCTGAATCTGATAGAGTATATCATAAAAAATAACAGGAAACCTAAACTAGCTCGAACAGTAAAGGGTAAATTGGTCTACAATGTTAATGAAGTACAATGTTAATGAAGTAAACCGTAGCGTAGGTGTGGTTTGATCAGGGCTGTTTCTCTGTAATTCTTTCAGTTCTTCCCTCCTGTGTGTGTCAGCAAAAATTTCAGGCTGGCTTCTGTGTGGTACAAAGTTGCAGCCTCACCTCTTCATCCCATAAAATCCAGAAGGAAGGGGAGACAAGGGATTTCCAAATTCCTAACTCTGGTCCTAAGCCTCCTGCTTAAACCATTCCTTGGGGCCAGGGGCTTACGAGGTACTAACTAGTTTAGGGCTGGCCTTCCTTACCTGCTCACTATGGCCGGTGAGGAGAGGGTGCTCTGAGTAAGAACTGTTTTTCAACACTGGTGTGACTGGCATTTTGAATGGGACAATTCTTTATTGTGCCAAATTATACTGTATATCTCAGAACATTTCCATCCTTAGTCTCCCCACCCTCAATTAAATGCCAAACCCAGGACTGCTAAGTAAGATGGAAGGATGAAAGGAATTTTGGGGAGACAACCCCGATTCCACTATAGCCTCCTGCTCTCAATAAGGAGAGCATCTATACTCACCAGCCCTACTTATCTCTGCTTCTAGGTCCAGATTGTCTTGGTGATTTTGAGGGACTTTATGCCATTGTTTTTCAGATTTCACTGCACTATAAGCAGTGCCTGGCTTCATTTGACAAGTGACCACTTCTGAGAGGATCCTGGCCCCCTCTCTGGATTTGCCCTGTGACCAGACACAGGTAGCTGGCCTTGTGCTTACCAATCATAAATACAGACCCAGTCCTTCCTATCTGAGTCTGCAGGGCAAGGCACAGACACACTCCTATCCTCACAGAAGTAGAGTACTTCATGGAGTTATCTTCCGCCCTACTACTGTCATCAATGGGCAGTGAGACCAGAAGAGAGAGCAGACTTAATTAAGGACGCATGACGAGGAACAGAAAGATGGTAGTGGCAGGGATGGAGGAGGCAGTAGAGGAAGTCATGGATGGGAAGTCAGCAGACTTCCTACTGGACAGCCCCACCTAAATGTCCACCAGGGTCTCCAATTCACTTGGCTGAAACCTGAATTCCATGGCAGCAGGAGCTGCATCTGTCCCATTCACCACTGTGTCACCAGTCTCCAGCATACTGCTTGACACAGAATAGGTACTCAACGAATATCTATGGAATGGATGAATGAATAAGTTATCTTCCCCTTGAACATGTCCCCACCTTCTGTGTTCCCCTTTCAGTGCTTGTTCCCTCTTCATTATCTTCCAAATTCAGAAGGCCATCAAGATCTGGTCATTTTTCCTTGAAAAGCTCTTGAATATTGTCTCTTCCCAATGCATACTTAATTCCTATAAATATCCCCATATCAGTTCCTTATTGCTGCATGGCAAACAAATCACCCCCAGAACTTAGTGGATTAACACAATGACCTATTTTAGATCACAATTCTGAAGTTGGTGATCTGGTATGGGCTCAGTGGGGTGGTTCTTCTGGTTTCAGCTGGGCTAATGCATACCTATGCAATCAACCGTGGGCTGGGTTCACCTTTTTTGATCTTGGGTGGGATGGCTCAAATCTGTTCCATGTGTTTCTTATCACAATGGCACAGCTCACTCACAGAGTGGCTGGGCCAAGTTCCAGGAGAGAGAGGGGAAGTCTGCAAAGTCTCTCGAGGCCTAGGTCTGGAACTGGCCAAAGAAAGTCATAAGCCCTTCCCAGATTCAAGGAGCAGAGAAATATATTTCCCTTTGTGATGAGATATGACTACTGGGAGATAAATCATTGCAGTCATTTTTGCAAACAATTTGGCACCAACCCTATTCCAGATCGCCCTGGTCCCACATCAGCCAGCTTTCTAGCTGGTCCTGCCAGCATAGTACCTCCCATTCATCTGACATCCACATGCAGTTTTGCAAGTGTGCTATGTCTCTTCATCACTGGACTTTTGAACATGCTGTTCCCTTGCCTGGCACTCTCTCCTGCCTTGCTTTCCCCAAACTCCAGCCTGGATTAGCAGCTCCTTCTGCTCCCATAGCATCCAGTACTATCGCCGTCATTGCCATAAAGAGCATCTGTTGCTTGTGCCTTCCCAGTATGCTTTCTCTTCTTTGGAAGACAGTTTCCCAGTTTCCTTTTTAGAGACCTTCCACCTCAGTCCATATGGTTCAAAGGAGGCTGATTAAAACACCCCAGATGCAGAAGTCAATATGTGCCAGGTCTGGTCCATTAGAATTATAGGGATTGGTTAAAGGATAGTCATGTCATGTAATCCTTTTCAGGCCAGTGAGAGTCCATCTCAAGACTGTTTCTGGAACAATTGAGGAAGAGGTACTACCTTTTGACTCAAGTTGCCAAACAGTAGAGGCTAAGCCTGGAATTGCTGGAGGCTAACCTTGCCAGCATGAGAAGAGAGTCTGTCTGAAAAATGAAGTCACATATAGCCAAGAGAATAAGAGAAACAAATTCCAGGTAACATGATTTGAGTTTCTGGATCCAGCCATACTTGAAGTCATACATCCCTAAACCTTTAAATGTATATGACCAATAAAATCTTTTTATTACTTAAACTAGTTTGAGTTGGGTTCTATCCCTTGAATTAAGAGTCTTGATATATATAATTATATGTAGTAGTATAATTATTTGACTGCTCTTGGCTTTTCTATTGAGCTTTGCTCCCTAGACGCTGAGTGATTTTGGATTCATATCTGTATCTCTCTACCCCAGCACAGGACCTGGAACATAGTAGGTATTTAATACATGCTTGTCAAAAGGTGATTGAGAACTGGGTTCTAGCCCTGATTCTGCCTCTAGTTTGTGACCTTGAGCATCTGTCTCTCCTTTTTGAGCTTAGTTTCTGACTCTGCATAATGAAGATGGTTCTTGCCCTGCCTTGTTGAGGGCTGTGGTAAGGACCAGATGAGTCCAGGCTTGTGAAAGTGCTTGGCAAACTTTAAAGCTCTGTGCACATGCAAGCTGTGATTCTATTTTCAAGGATGCACATTTTGTCTTAATTTAGCCTTCCCCGGATAGATGGAGTTCTTGGGCCACAAAGTATCCAGTGCACTGGAAGAGCAAGAGGAAGATCTGAGAAGCTCAGTCCCAACCAACCCCAGAGCTGCCTCTGTGCAACATAGACATGTTGCACCTGCAGATGAAATAAGAAAGATGGGCCCTGGATGCTCAGCACCTGCCTCTCTTGCCTTACCCCCAGAAATCAGAGGCTGCTAGACCAGGGTTCCCATGTCTCCCGGGCTGCAAATCACTGCAGGTGGCATGATAATGGGGCAGAGTCTGGCTGGTTATTCTCCGACTGTCTCTTTTCTCCTGGGCACACAGAGAGAGACCACATCTCCCAGCCAGATGACTGAGGTCTGGCCATGGGATGTGACTCGCTCTCTGCCCTCATCTTCTGCTCACATGCAGAGGATGCTGTGGAGGATGCCAAGGCACTAGACCATGGTCTTTGACTTTTCTTGATGAACCTGGGATCTCTTGGGCAACTGGTAAAGTCTACGGTATCCTCAGACTTACCATTTTAAATGCATAAAATAAAATACATGGGATCACAAAGGAAATAAATGATTGAAATATAGCAACCAAAGATTTAAAAGTATATGATATGGTACTTTATTAACACATGAAACAACAAGATCTAGTCTAGTTACCAAAAATCTCAATGTGGTGATAGTAATAACAGTATTTTGAGATCTTTACAATGACTTCAATGTGACAAGAAACGACCCATAATTTCCAACTAATAGGTACTGCTAATACCACTTTGTTGTCTACATTCATAATGGAAGGAAGTGCTGTCAGAGGTTAGTGTAAATAAAAATGCAATTACTTTCCCTTTCAAGTTCATGACTCCTGAATTCCATCCACAGATCTCTTGGGTGGTCTGTTGTCTCCAGGCTAAGAATCTCAGCTCTAGGGCATGGTAGTGCCCCAAGAAAGAAGGAGCCTGGATCCCTGAATGACCATACGGAATACAGGTTTCCCCAACACATATTCAATTTGGATAAAAATACTAAATTTTTCCAGGAGCATTGAGACTCAGGGGCCGGGCCTGAGTCCCAGCTGGGTGACCCTAAGCAAGTCACTTAACCTCTCTGAATCTCAATATCCTCATAAAGAAAATGTAGACTATGTTCCCTGCTATGGTCTGTCCAAAATTCATATGTTGAAATATAACCTGCAAGGTGATGGTATTAAGAAATGGGGCCTTTGGAAAGTGATTAGGTCATGAGAGTTTCACTTTCATAAATGGGATTAGTATCTTTATAAGAGAAGCCTGAGGGAGCTTGTTAACCCTTTTGTCCCCCATGTGAGGACATATAGAAAGTGCCATCCAGAAGAAACGGACCCTCCCAGATGCCAAATCTGCTGGATCCTTGATCTTGGACCTCCCAGCCTTCAGAACTGTGAGCAATAAATTTCTGTTGCTTATAAATCACCCAATCTAAAGTATTTTTGTTACGGCAGCCTGAATGAACTAGGACAAGCCCCATCTTGTAGGACTGTCATGAGGATTAAAGGGAATAATAACTCTGAGTGCTTGAAAACATTATGGCAATTTATACCTGTATCTCCAAACACTGGCCAATAAACTGCACTAAAATTAAAGACAACATCAATCAGTTAAATGGAGTCCATTTGAAGGACTATCCTTTACTCTGAGACTATGACCTTCCAATTTGAGGGGTTGTAAAATTCATTCTTGAATAAAGTGAGGGTGATTGTAAACCACACTTGTGAATTTTTCCTATTGTTCTTCCTTTGTAAGGAATTGATAATGTTACTTGATATTGTTATTTAGATTTATAAATATTTTATGAAATTTGGTTGTTTTATAAACTCCCCAAAGGATGAGAATCATTGCTTTCTACCATCACAAAATTGTCTCTTCTTCTTTTTTTTTTGGTTTATTGTAGAAATGAGGTCTCGCCAAGTTGCCTGGGCTGGTTTCAAACTTGTGGGTTCAGGTGCTGGGATTACAGGCTGAGTCACCGAGCGCAGCCTGTCTATTCTTCTTATCACTAAAAACTAATAGAGAGGATTTGATTCTTCACCTGGCACAAGTTTGAATAATAATAAGAGTTAACATGTACTGGGGGTTTCAACGTGCCCCACACTGATCTAAATATTTCATGTGTGTAACTAGTTTACTGAATAATCTGAACTTGGTGAGGAACACACATCAATGAATTTAGTTTCTCTTCAACTGTTGCCCTCCAGCACATTCAGTCAAATCTCTCCTTCTTGCCTAAGCCTTTCCATCCAGTTTGAACATTCAATCATATTACATTTAACACTTTCACTAATCCAAGCTTGACCTTTTACCACAAAAAGTGAATTATTATTTAATTTAACAGACAGTTAAATAGCCTATGTGCACAAAGCTATGAGATAGCTCCTATTGTCAATGGCATCTTATAGATTCCAAGGCCCAGAGAGGCAAAGTAATTTTCCCAAGGTTGTACAGCTTGTAAGTTTTGGACAAAGATTCAAACACAGGCTGTTTGGTTCCCAAAACTTGCTCTTAGCCGCTATGTTTAATCTTCTGCTCATGTAAGTTGAGGGGACTGGGATGCAGGGAGGAAGGCTGGTATAATGTGCCCAAGAAAGTTCTGCAGGCATGTGTCTTATGGCTTTCTAGAATATGAAGGATATTTGGTACCTTGGGTTTATCTTCAGCTTTGGGGTTTTAGCTGGAAATCTGAGACAATAGGAAAAGTCGCATCTAAGAGACATCTCTTAGATGATGTGTCATCTAAGTGAATCTTCATGACAGCCCTATATGATAATGTATTAAATAGGGTAATGCTAGCTACTATGACAAACAGCCCCCGAGATTCATTGGCTTGACACAAGGCAGTTTATCTCTTAATTATATAATATTCCAAGGCAGGTGTTTCTGTTGGAGGATGACTTTCCTTCACATGGTGACCTGGGTGACTCACATGTTACAGTTCCACCATCCCCTAGGGCTTTGGGGTCCTCTGCATTTAGGCTGCAGATGGAGATGGAGACACTCACCATCTTCTTAAAGGAAGTGACAACTCCCCACTCCTGTTCACATTCCGTTGGTGAAGACTAGTCACATGGTCATGAATGGATGCAAGGGAAGCTGGGAAATGTAGTCTTTGGTTGGGCAGGTGTCTTCCAGAGACAGCTCCACACCAGGGAGTCTTTTCCTGAGTTAGTATGACAAAGCAGTTCTCTTTATCAGTCTGTTTAACCAGCTCGCCAGGCTAACCCATGCTCTCCATTCTGTCTGAATGCAAACTACTGGCCCAGGCAGTCCGAATGCTCGCTGCTGTAAGCCACTCTTTGGCTGCCTCGCCCCCTTCTGCTCTCTGCTATAGAACAGCATGCTTGCCAAGAGTCTGCTGGGTTTGTTCCCAAACCAGTCTGCTCCAGCCACACTTGTTATTGCAGTGAAGAAAGGGAATTAGATACTCTATAAGCTGATGAAATATGAGGGCAAAAGAAAGAGCTTTGTTTTTATGAAAATTCAATAAAGACTATTTGCTAAAAAGAATATTGTTAAATCAGATATGCAAGAAACAACTACAAAAAAATCTGGAAAAAAAATAACCATGAGAATCTAGAGGAATTCTGCACTCAGGCTGCTACACAAGTGTCTGCAGGTCCCTGCTCCACTTTAAAGAAATCAAAACTGGAAGCAGAAGACAGATTCTGGGTGTCGTTTATGTATGGAGGACAATCTGCAAAGACAATTAACAGGCCCACACTCAAAGAATAGCTTGGTAAATGAGCATACGTGGATGTTTTTTAGTTGAATACAATTCTCAAGGTGTATGTCATTTAAAGAATTCTCTGCTTCTTTAACTGACTAACCACTGGTCCCAATTGAGCTGGATGCGTGGGCTTCTATGGGATGACTGACCCCATTTTATAGGTGAATACGTTGAGGCCCAGGATAACAGCAGGGCAGGACTGAAGATTCAAAACCAGCCAGTCAGGTCTCAACGTCTGCGCTCTTACCCTCCATGCCTGAACCATACAACTGAACTTCTGTAATGACAAAGATGTTCCAGATCTGCTCTGTCCAGTGTAGTGACCAATGTAGAGCATACGTTGCTAATAAGCACTTGAAACGTGCAAGAGAAACTGAAGAATGGACATTTATCTCTCTTCTTTTCTTTCTTTCTTTTTTTTAGAGACAAGGTCTTGCTATGTGGCCCACGCTGAACTCCTGGGCTCAAGCAATCCTCCCACCTCGGCTTCCTGAGTAGCTGGGATTACAGGCATGCACCACCTTGCCCAGCTTAAAATTTCAATTTCATGTGATTTTAATTAATTTAACTACAAATAGCCACAAGCCACCAGCAGCTCAGGTACCAGACTGGGCAGCTCTGTGTTATGCCCAAGTCAGCACACGCCTCATGCCTTTCTCTATGTCTCAGGCCATGTTTCTTTGCCTTGATCCATTCCAGCCCATGATGTGGTCTGAAACACAAGCCCTGCCCCCTTTGGTTCAGATCTCTCTTGATTCCAATACATTGTGCAGACTGGGGAAGTGGGGGCTGGACCTCGGCAGGAGGGAAAGGGGCAGGCCTCTGTCGGGAGCAGCTGGGCTCAAACGGCCATATGGTAGCAAGTGCCATCTGTGCCAGCGCCGCTGAGCTCCTCACCGGCAGGGAAGCGCCACCGGTGAGAGCAAGAGCTCAGCAGACGGCTCCCCCTCCTTGGCAGCGTGACTTTGGGCAAGTTGCATCCTTCTGAGCCCTGGGTTCCTCATCTGGAGGGTGGGGTTAAAAGTGCCGACTCCACAGTGTTGCTGTGAGTAGTAAATGAAGTGATGTGTGTTCATGCTCAGCTCACAGTGACTACTCAGTGCGTTCTTTCTCACTTCTGCAGCCCTCAGAGTAACCCTCCCGGTCAGACCAAAGGGTCAGCAGGGGAAAAACAGGCTTGGGGTGGAGCAAGAGAAGAGGTTCTTTTAGAAAAGTCTCAAACAAACATGGCAGTGGAGAGAATGGGTTAATAAACCTCAATACACCTGTCCCTGAGATTTGTAAATTATTAACCGGAGGTTCTAATATCTCCATTAACCCAAAGATATTGATCCTTAGGAGCCTGAAGAACAAACTCTCAACGGCGCCAACTGAATGGTCACAAACACATGTTAGGACTCCTCTGAGCTACCCTGGCCGGGACCCAATAGTCAGAGATGGGGTCACATTCAGACAGTTGTCATTTGTCCCCCCAAATAATATCCTCATCTGCCTGGGAACACTGGTGTGGCTACGGTGGTTCCCTGGCAATACTTGAGGTTCCTCTGGGACTCTCAAACCACACAGTTTATCTTTCAATGTCCACAACATCCTGGGATACCCCCAAATCCTACTAACAATATTCTATAAATTAGCAAGAGGTAGCTTTTAATTTCTTGCAACCCAGATCCCTAAATGATAACCAGGTTGCCGAAAGGCCGCAGCTGTCTTCTCTAAGGAGCTGATATTTATGTCCCCTGAGGTTAGAATAATCCATTCTTTTAGGAGGGAGACAGGACAGAGATCTTTATCAGGGAAAATGCCTAGACCCTTTGGTCTTCTGGAAAATTGCTGAGCTATATTCTAACTCTAAAAAGCAATCCCTTAAGATCCCAGTAGGCCAGGAGAACAGGCCATGTGGGAAAAGGGGAAGAAGAAATTAAGTCGTGGAGGGGCTCCTAGCATTCGCTGGACAACTACTCTGAGCTGATAACGTCTTCACACACATCCATTTAATCCTCGAACACTGTTAGGTAGATGTTCTTGCCCCCAGGTCACAGATGAGGAGGCTGAGGTTCAGAGAGGTAAAGCCACTTGCCCAAGACAGAATCAAGGCCTAACTCTGAAACCCACGTTCTTTCCTGACCACTGCCCTACCATGTGAGGCCTTAGATGCGTCCTCTCATTCTGAGCCTCAGTTTCCTCTCCCTGACACGGAACTGGCAAGGCCTTTCTGGCTCACAAAGCTTTCAGGAGCATCTAGACCTATTAGTGATATGAAATGATTCGAAGGGTGCCTAAGAATCCAGAGGGGGACTGGAATGATCTTTTTTGGTGTTCTCAAAGCTGACAACCTTAGAGCTCTGGAAGAAGAAAATCTGAGCCCTGGTTGAGGGGTCACAGGCGTGACTCTGGCATAATAGAACAGAGGAAAATCACTGGGTCCCCTCAGGCTCCTAAGGGAGGAAGGGAGGATGCTAAGGGAGGATGTCTTGAAGGGAGCGCCTTGGGGTGTTGCTGTTTTTGGTGACTGCTCGGTTGACAGTTTTCCAACCTGAGAAACACACATACACAAACTCTAGCCTCCTCTGGCTTAAAATAGAGCCACTGAACCCAAAATGCCAAGCACAGGGTAGAGTCACCTGCCTGGCGGGGCCAGACAGCTCCCCTGGGCCCCAGTAATATTCACCCCAGTGGGCACACTTGACAAAGCACCTCTCAGCTGCACATCATGAGATCCTCACAGGGGTTGGGGAGTGCGGCCAGCCTCGGATCCTTAACCCATTTAGAGAGGACAAAAGTGAAAACCAGAGAGGCGACGGGAGGGTGGGGGAGAATGGGGTGGGGGATGAAGCCAGCAGCATCTTGCCTGACAAGATTGACCTTTGGAACCAGATGGCCCTGAATTCAGCCCTCCCCCTCCATCCCCCTCTTGGCTATGACCCAGCTAGGAGGATGTGGCGAGTCAAGTATCTTCTCTGTGCCTCTGTTTCCTGGGTCGTAAATGAGGATACCATGAGTGATGTCAGCAAATATGCTCAAAACAGCCAGAGACTTGAGCTTTGCCCCTGCTTCTAGAAAAAGAATTGCTGACACCTGCAGGCAGACAGTTGTGAAAAGGGAGGAAACTATTTGCTGAGGGGTGCCTGGATAATGGCACAAAAGAGCTTTTATGATCTTCAGCATGGTCCTAGGAGGTGAGCATCATTATCACCACCACTTCGCAGATGGGAAAACTGAGGCGCCGAGAAGGAGATGTGTTCTTTCCATGACCCCTAACTAGAAAGTGAAGAAACTGGAATTCGAACGCAGGTCTCATGACTCCAGCTGTGTCCATGACTAGGACCTCATTCCATCTCTCCTGAGTGGGCCCTGCTCTTCCCCTAAGAACAGGCTGCTCCCCTCACCCCACTGTCTTCACAAGCTCGTCCCAGGCCCTTCTTGTAGGTCCTTGGCACCCCACCCACCTCCACTTGGAGACTTCAGCCCAGGTTTCTGCTACTCTGAAGCCTGAGCAGAAATCAGGATCTCAAACTTGCTGATGCTGTTGCTAAAAATAAGGCTGAGGCAGCAGGCCAGCACTTTGCTTTTGGGACGCTGAGCGCCATCCTGCTTCTTGGGGAAAGACGGGGCCCAAGCCTCCCTCTACCAGCTACTGGGCCCCAATTCTGCTCGGGAACTGAGTCCGGGCCAGCAGGCAGGCGTGGGGTCTGACGTTCCTACGGGCCAGGCATCCGCTCATTTGTGACATCTGTAATAGTGGCTAACACTTCCAGACGAGTCCTCAGGCTACATCTTTTGGCTCATTTAATCCTCAGCAACCACGGTGTTTGTTCCCTGTTGCTGCTGTAATACATTATTACAAACTCAGCAGCTTAACACAAATGTATTGTCTTCTAGTTCCATAGGGTGAAGGTCTATACAGGCCTCATGGGGATAGAATCAAGGTGTTGGCAGGACTGGAGGCTCATCTGGAAGTGTGGTCTCTCGGCGGAGGACTCCTGCCAGTTGGAGTGCCTGGGCTGCAGGTTGGGCCTCGGGGGATTAACATGCTTCAAGGGCCTCACACAACAGAACACATGTTCAAGGCCAGTGCTCCTGATGGGTGAGCAGCCTTGCAATGTGTCATTTGAGTGCCCAGGCTCCTTCCACATTGTGGTTCACCCTCTTCTAAAGACATTAGGTCTCTGCATCCAGCCTGCAGGTGAGAGAAAGACACAGAGCACTGGTGGTGGGGCAGGGTTTCATGGGCCAGGACAGGACGTGGCACGAGTCACCTCTGCCCATGTTCTGTTGGCTAGAGCTTGGCCACGTGAACACTCCTAAGTTCACGGGAAGCTGGGCAGTGTGGCCAGCTGTGTGCCCGTCTCCACCTCCCCACCGTATCCTAGGTCCATCCTTCTCTCCATCTTCAGGGCCATGCCCCTGGTCCAGGACCCCTCAGTTTGCATTTGGACTCGATGAGTCTCCTAACTGGCCTCCACTCTCAGCCATCACCTCTTTTCCACATGACAGCCAGATGCTCTTTTCTAAAAATATGAATCAGATCATATTCTTGTTGTTGTTGTGTGTGTGTGTTTCTGATGACAGCCTTTCCATGGCTTTCAATAACCCATGTAAAGGCCCATAAGACCCTGTGTGAAATCGCCTCTTGGTCTTCCTTCTGCTCTCCAGTCCCAGAGAATCCCAATTCTCTTGGCCCTGGCCACACCACCTTCCCAGCTGTCCTTGCTGCCAAGCCAAGCCTAGTTCTGCCTTTAAGCAGTAACTTGAGTTGTGCCTGGATTCTCTCCACCCAGCCACCCTTCAGCGACTTCCCCACCACCTTGGGTGGTGGTGCTTGCCTTCCCCAAGAAACTATGTCCTTCATTACCTTTTTGTTTGTTTGTTTGTTAGCCAACCCTGCTTACTAGAATCAGCTCTATTTACACCAGGAATCCTGTTTGCACCAGTCGGTGCTTGGTAAATATCTGTCTGATGATTGCAGGAATGGAAAACGAATGAATGACTCGCCAAGGTGACAGCACGAGATAGTGGTGATAGTGATGAGACAGAACTTCTGCAGACCCGAGCTTTGGATGTTTGCTCCAGATGTCACTGCTGACACAGAAGCCCCAAGGCGCCAGTGGGTAAACAAAGGCAGACGTGTGGGAGGCCCGCAGGGAAGCGGCTCTCGGGCCTCCACCCGCGCGGAGCCCCGCCCCCGAGTGCGCTGGGAGCTCCCCTCCACCCCCATCCCCCACCCCCCCACCCAGCCCTCACACCCCTGCCGCGTGGGGCTGGGCGCTGGCGGGCGCGGCGCGCGGGGACGAGGGAGCCCGCTGGGGAGTGCGGAGCGGACGCGCCGTCGGGGCGCACGGCGCGGGTCCCCGGCACCGCCATGAGGAGGCAGAGCGTGCGCACGGCCGCGCTCACCCTGTGCACCCTGTCTTACCTGCTGGTGGGCGCCGCGGTGTTCGACGCGCTCGAGTCCGAGGCGGAGAGCGGCCGGCGGCGGCTGCTGGCGCAGAAGCGGGCCGAGTTCCGGAGAAGGTACGGCGTCTCCGCCGAGGACGACCGCGAGCTGGAGCGCCTGGCGCTGCGGGCCGAGCCGCACCGCGCCGGCCGCCAGTGGAAGTTCGCCGGCTCCTTGTACTTCGCCATCACCGTCATCACCACCATCGGTGAGCCGTCCGGGCCTCCCCTCCGCGCCCGCGCCGTCCCGCGCCGCCCGGGGCGCCTCGGGGTTCGGTCCCACCTCGGCCCCCCTGCCCAGCGGAGTGACTTTGGACGGGCCATTTCGGCTCCCCGAGCCTCGCTTGCGGGATGGGGCTGTGAGCCCACGTAGGCAGGGCCGGGAGGGGGCGGTCACTTGAGTTTGCCCGGAGGCTGGCCCGGGAGAGCTCCGAAGACGCCCCAGGGACTGGGAGACAGATGAAGTGGGGCTGGAAGACCAAGCAGCCGTGTGACTTTAGATAGGTTGCTTAACCTCTCTGAGCCACCATTGTCTCCTTTGTAAAATAGAGGCGCCAATAAGCCTATGTCAGGGCTGTGGTAGATAGTTATGATCAAGGAGATAGTTTATGCAAAGTTTTTTGTTTTTGTTTTTGTTTTTTTAATCACAGGACCCGACACATAGGGAGCACTACTAAAAGAGATTGATCTTTGTATCATAATAATTATTATTCTGTTATCCCGGGAGGACGGAGACCTAGTCTGTCTTAGTCACTGCTGTATGGCCAGTGCTTAGCGTGTAATAAGTGCTGAGTAAACATTTGTTAGAGGAATGACTGATTACAACAAGCTCTGGACGTTGCCCTCCGGGATGCAGAGCAGCATCTGGACCGCCAGCTGTTGCCATGACTACCGCCTGACTGGTACCTGCTGAGCCTAAGCCTAGGGGAACAGGAGAGGAGAGAAGCAGGCTCTGCAGGGCTGGGCACTTGGTGCCAGCCATTCCCCAGGTTCCAGCTGTGGGTGTTCAGGTGTGCCCCTTGGGTTCGGACCACCAGCCTGGAAGCCTGTGCCTTGTAGAAAGTGTCTCCATAATGCTCTTGCAAGTGAATGTGAGCTGTGGGTTTTGCAGTGGAGTCAAAAGCACGAGTTCTGCAATTTCAGAGACTAGAGTTCTGTTTGCATCTCTGTTGCCACTTGCCTTCTCCGGCAATTGATTGTACCTGTCTGAGCCCTGGTGTCCTCAAAGGCAGAATGCAACTGTTCCTCCCTCATTGGGTGGATGCCAGGTTTAAATGAGGTCAAGTGTGGAGCATGCACGGCCCGGTGCCTGAGTCTAAGCAGGCACAATAATTAATAATAATAATTCATTATTTGCCAACTGTGGCCCCAGATTTCATTCAGCACTTTTGCCACCTCCTGTCCACATGGACACCCCTGCTTCCCTATGTAGGATCAGCCTGAGGCCCTTCCTGTCCACTGGTATGTGACTCCATTCACCCCTCTATCTGCCCTTCCCCACATTTTTGGAGGCCTCCCAGATCGGTTTGGCCTTCTATCCTGGCTGCTCCCCTCTGTCATGCATCTTACCATGCATCTTGGAGTCTGGGATAAGTAACAGAGGCAGATTAAGGGGAAACAAGAGGAGTTTTGCCTCATCTGGCCACTTGGGGGCGCCACCACCCGCCGCGTGGTGGGATCTGCTTAAGCCAGCCTTGCGGAGAGCCAGGCCCCAGGGCCCGGGTAGTTTGAGCTCTGCTTGAAAGAGAGGCACTGAGAAGCAATGGAGGATAGCGGTGAATAGCTCAGGCCCTATAATCTCTGGGCAGCGTCCTCTCTCAGAACCTGTGTCTGTGTCTGTAAAATGGGGATCATGATATCATTTCATCTAGTCATTGAGAGGCTTCAATCAGATAATCCAAGTAGAGTACCTAGCATGTTTAGTTCTTTTAATTATTCATTTAACTCTCCACCAAAACCTGGCACAGCCTCAAACAGCTGGAAACAGCAGTTTCTGGCTTATTTGAAGAGGCTCCTCTGTCTCGCGCTAGCAGCCCCTTCAACTCGGTTTGATTCAATAAACGTGCATTGAGCCCGTAGTCTGTGTCAGGCTCTGTACAGGACACTGATGATGGGAGTCGTAGAGATATGACTACCATGGTCCTTGCCCTCAAGGAACCCAAAGTCTAATGATGGGCAGATCCCTCTCTCACAAATAACAGAGAAAGGCATACTGATAGGGCCATTCAATATAAATGTGGAAATGGAGCCATGTCTTTAAATATATATATATAGTGTTGATATTTTGAATAAGTTATGTATGCACACGGTGCACACTTCACAGGGTATAGAATGAAAAGGAAGTCTCCCTCCCACCCTGTCTCTCAGCCCATAAATTCCTCTCCCTGGATCAAATACAGTTACCAGTTTCTTGTGTATCCTTCCAGATACGCGCGCGTGTGTGTGTATGTGTGTGTGTGCGTGCATGTATGTGTGTTTTAAAGGACTATATAGGCAGAGAATATGTCTGGAAGGATACACAAGAATGGGCACTGTATATTATGCACACTGTTTTGTTGCTTGCTTTTTTCACTTAATATATTTTGGTGATGTTTTTGTATCAGTCCCTAAAGAGCAGTGTCTTCTTTTTCGTGGCTGTGTATCAGGGTTTCTCAGCCTTAGAACTACTAATCTTTGGGACTATGCATTGCAAGATGGTTAGCAGTATCCCTGTCCTCTACCTTTTAGATGCTAGTAGCACACAGCCATCCTCCATTTGTCCACTAGGACAAACAGTGCTGTAAGGATACATGTGTGCATACTGGAGGGCTTAACTTCCTAACTTTAACTGCCTAGGTCAAAGGGTTTGTGTTTTTCACTTTTGTGGCAGAGGAGGCAACTCTGTTGGGGACCATCTACCTAAGGCTTCCTGGGGTATGGGCTCCTTGGAAACAGCACGAAAGCTACCGCTCCTCTCTTCAGGAAAAGACACAGACCCACTTATTCTCCAGCAACAGCACAGTGTTCCAGGGCTCAAGGAGGCCTAGTTGTGTTTAGATTCCTGCAGCAGTGGAGGGAACCCAGTGAAGAATTGCCACTCCAGACTGAACCCGAGTCAAGAGGTGTTTAGCTAGGACTGGCTCCAGGGTGAAGGTAGGGGGAAAGACTGGGGGAGGGGAGAAAAGCACAGTCCAGGGGAGAGAAAAGCAAGAGAAAAGGTATGTGGAGGTGGGACATGCTGGCTGGGGAAACAACTGGGGTGTGGCTGGAAAGTAGGGGTGTAAAGAGAAGGGGTGAAGCTGGAGAGGCGGGGGGGGTGTTCAGATCAGGAAGGTGCTTGGATATCATGTGAGAACTGGGACTTAGAAGCCACTGAAGGTTTTGCTTTTTTTTTTTTTTTTTTTAGTTGGAGTCTCACTCTGTCGCCCAGACTGGAGTGCAGTGGCCGCTCCCGGCCACCGCAGCCTTGACCTGCTGGGCTCCGGCGATCCTTCCGCCTCAGCCTTCCAAGTAGCTGGAACTACAGGTGTGCGCTACCACACCCAGGTAGTTTTTTTTAATTTAC
>CAUYQG010070358.1:0-25623 GCA_963574415.1 Tarsius wallacei | reverse complement strand
CAGACAATTTTTCCACCTCAGCCTTCCAAGTAGCTGGAACTATAGGTGCACGCCACCATACCCGGCTAATTTTTTTATTTATTGTAGAGACGAGGTCTTGCCAAGTTGCCCAGGCTAGTCTTGAACCTCTGGGTTCTCAGGCAATCCTCTCACTTCTGCCTCTCAAAGTGCTGTGATTATAGGCATGAGCCACCATGTCCGGCCTCAGGAATTTTTTCAATTTTTTTCCCCCCACATTTCACCTTTTTGGTGTTCTCTGAGCTTCCTTGAACTGTAGTTAGTGTATGAAATCATTAATTTGGGAAAATTCTCAGTGATTATTGTTTCAAATATTTCTTTTATTCCTTTCTTCTCTTTAATTCCCATTATCTATATGTTACACCGTTTGTTATCTCATAGCTCTTGGATAGTCTGTTTTTGGGGGTTTTTTTTCAGTCATTCTTTCTCTTTTCATTTCAGTTTTGATGGTTTCTATTGAGATGTCCTCAAGTTCTAAGATTCTTTCCTCAATGGTGTCCTGTCTACCAGAAAGCCCACCAAAGGCATTCTTTATTTCTGTTAGTGTTTTTGATCTCTAAAATGTCTTTTTGGTTCTTTCTTAGAATTTCCATCTCTCTGATTACATTGCCCATCTATTTTTGCATGTTGTCTATTTGATCCATTTAGAGGCCTTAGCTCTTAATCATAGTTATTTTAAATTCTCAGTCTGATAATTCCAACATCCCTGCCATATCTGAAACTGTTTTGTTGCTTGTTCTGTCTCCTTACACTATGACTTTTTTGCCTTTTAGTATTTCATATAATTTCTTCTTGATAGCTGGGCATGAGGTACAGTGAAGGGAAGGAATTCAAGTAAATAACCTTAAGCAATCTGGTGATAAGATGCAGGGGCAGGGAGATCATTGTATTGTCCCGTGAATAGGTCTAGTCCTTTAGTGATCCTATGCCTGTGTTTTCCTGTCCTATCTCTCCCCTCAATTCCCTGATGGGAGAGGATGACTAGAGTGAACTGAAGTTGCATATTTCCCTTCTCTTAGATCAGTTAGTCTCTGATAATACCCCATTAGGTTAGGCTGTGGTTAACTAGTTTCTCCTGAGGGCAGAACTTGTTAAGAACAGAGTGTTCCTGGAATATTTCAGAATGATTCCTTTTTCTTTCCCCCTGGCAAAAGCATGAGGGAATTTTTCTCCAGTATTTACTATGAGAACTTGGTTAAGCTCTTTGAGGCAAAATTCATAAAAGCGTAAGGGCCTCCAATGACTGGGTTCCCCTGGAGTGTTTTTTTTTTTTTTGAGTTGGAGTCTCACTCTGTCGCCCAGGCTGGAGGGCAGTGGCACGCTCCCGGCCACCGCAACCTTGACCTGCTGGGCTCCAGCGATCCTTCCGCCCCAGCCTTCCAAGTAGCTGGAACTACAGGCACATGCTACCACACCCGGCTAATTTTTTAATTTATTGTAGAGATGAGGTCTTGCCAAGTTGCCCGGGCGGGTCTCGAACCCGCGGGCTCAGGCAGTCCACTCACCTTGGCCTCCCAAAGCACAGGATTACAGGCTGAGCCACCGAGCCCGGCTCCCCCTGGAGTTTTGATCTTTCAGTTTTAGTTTAGGCTTCTTTACCTCAGGACTATTTCCTTGGAGGTTTGTGCTTGTGGGTTTCTGCTCCAGCAAGCCACAATTCTCTGTACTATGTTCACCTGTCAATCTCCCCAGGGTCAGTGTTTTGCCCTATTACTACACCTTTCTGATGGATCTAAAAAAGAGTTGTTGATTTTTCAGTTCTTTCTGCTTTTTTACTTGTTAGGATGGAGTGGCGATTCCAGCTTCTTACACTTTAGAACAGAAGTCAAATTTATTCTTTTTTGTATCTGTTTCAAAGTTATTTAGGTCAAAGATAGTACAAGAAATATATACCTTGTGCTCTTTATTGTGGCTCTCATGGCTTAAAAAATTCCTTCACTTACGTTGAATGAATGTGATGGTCTTGGGCAAACAGCTAGACAATTGGCAAGGCAGGGTCAGTTTCTCTTGTCTTAGGTTAAGACTCATTACAGATTAGGTTCAGACTCATGAAAGTGGGTACAATGTTACCACAGGTGATTCAGGGTTCCCAAGTGATAGTGCAAG
The DNA here is from genome assembly GCA_963574415.1 of Tarsius wallacei. Lineage (NCBI taxonomy): Eukaryota > Metazoa > Chordata > Mammalia > Primates > Tarsiidae > Tarsius > Tarsius wallacei. The sequence continues at coordinate 23,499 of CAUYQG010070358.1, read as the reverse complement.
ATCTCCTTGACATTTTTAGGTAGTCTAACATTCTCTCTTTTATGTCCACAATGTCTATATACCTTGATCATAGTCCATTTATCCCTTGCAAAACAGTAAATTTTTCAAGGGCAAGAACAATGTACCTAGTGCTTATTATCTTGCCTAGGGGTAGGATCACTTAATACATATTTGATGAATGAATGATTAATACCTTGATATTTGTACATCTTTAGCAAATTTATAGCAATTGAACTATTTTTGGAAGGATAAAAAAATATAAATGTCAGAGTTGACTACTTTAATATAGAAATTTAAATTTCTGGCTGGGCACAGTGACTCACGCCTGTAATCCTAGCACTTTGGGAGGCCAAAGTGAGAGGATTGCTTGAGTTCAGGAGTTTGAGACTAGCCTAGGCAACATAGTGAGACATCGTCTCTACAAAAATACAGAAAAGTAGCTGGGCGAGGTGGCACATGCCTGAATCTCAGCGACTCAGGAGGCTGAGGATCGTTTGAGCCCAGGAGGTTGAGACTGTGCTGAGCTGTGATTGTGCCACTGCACTCCAGCCTGGGTGACCAGAGTGAGACCCCCAACTCAAAAAAACAAAACAAAACTCAAATTTTTCACTGTAAGTTACTTTAAAAATAGTTTTAATTCTAACTACTTTATTAAAATATAGTTTACATTCTATAAAATACATAAGTCATAAATGTGCAGTTTGATGAATTTTGCAATTTTTTTTTTTTTTTTGGGTTGGAGTCTCACTCTGTCGCCCAGACTGGAGTGCAGTGGCTGCTCCCGGCCACCGCAGCCTCGACCCTCTGGGTTCCGGCGATCCTTCCGCCTCAGCCTTCCAAGTAGCTGGAACTACAGGCGCGAGCTACCACACCTGGCTAATTTTTTGATTTATTGTAGAGATGAGGGCTCACCAAGTTGCCCAGGCGGGTCTCGAACCCTCGGGCTCAGGCAATCCACTCACCTCAGCCTCCCAAGGCGCGGAATTACAGGCTGAGCCACTGAGCCCGGCTAATTTTGAAATTTTAATGAGTGGAACCATCATCACCTTTATTATGATGGAAAACATTTCCATTACCTCATAAAATTCCTTCAACCTCCTTTCCAGTTTAATCTTCCCTCTTCCCCAGAGGCAGCTACTTTTCTTTTTTCTTTAACTGTATAGATATGTTGCATTTGTTCTTAAAATTCATGTAAATCAAAGCATATAGTATGTGTTCTTTAGTTTCTGGCTTCTTTCTCTGAATCTGTTTTTGGGATTCATTCATGTTGTTGTGCATATCAGTAGTTTCATTTCTTTTTACTGCTGAGTTGTATTTCATTGTATGAATATAAAACAGTTTATCCATCTTCTGTTGATGGATATTTGGGTGGTTTATAGTTTTTGGTTATTATGAATAAAGCTGTTATGAACATTCTTATGCAATATACAGTCAATTCTCTTCAGCCATAAGCATTCAATTCTCTTTGGTATATTCTGAGGAGTTGAGTTTCTGGGTCACAGATACCACAAAATAAAAATAGAAATTAAGGCTGGGTGTGGTGGCTCACGCCTGTAATCCCAGCACTTTGGGAGTCTGAGGTGAGAAGATTATCTGAGCCAAGGGGACAGAGACCAGCCTGGGCAACATGGTGAGACATCATAAATCAAAAAACCAATAAATCTCTACAATAAATATAAAAAAAAAATTAGCCAGGAGTAGTAGTGCACACCTGTAGTTCCAGCTACTTGGAAGTCTGAGGAAGTTCTAGCAGGTCGAGGCTGCAGTGGCTGTGATCATGCCACTGCACACCATCCTGGGTGACAGAGTGAGACTCAAAAATATATATATATTATTTCTCATACAGACATGAGGAGCTGAAGCTCAGAGAGATTAAGTTGTTTAGGTAAGGCTGCACAGCTAATTAATGGCTGAATACAATTAGAACTCATGTATCATGTTACTGTTTAGTCATATTCTATTATTATAATAATTAGCCTCCCCTAGTTGAGTCTTTTAAATATCTTAATGGGGTTGTACTGAACTAATAAAATGAACTTAATTAAAATTATCTGAAACATACCCAATCAAATGTGACAGCTTTTTAATATCATCAAATTATTTATTTACACAAATTATGATATTCTTTTAAAACCAATTCAGATTCCAAGAAATGCATTATAGGTTTATTTTGTGCTATTTTATTCTCAGTTAGGTAAATCATGAAATTGCAGTTAATTTCATTTAAATAAGCTATTTCATATATACACACATTCAATTTAAATTAAAGGTGTAGTTTTTAAAAAGGAGTACTCTTTTTTTGGAGTTAGGGTCTCACTCTGTCACCCAGGCTAGAGTGCAGTGGCATGATCATGGCCACTGCAGCCTCAACCTGCTGGGCTCTCAGGCGATCCTTCCTCCTCAGCCTTCCAAGTAGCTAGAACCACAGGTATGTGCCATCATGCCTGGCTAATTTTTTTTTTTTTTATTGTAGAGATGAGGTCTAGTCAAGTTGCCCAGGCTGGTCTCAAATACCTGGGCTCAGGCAATCCTCCTACTTCTGCCTCCCAAATGTCACAGGCATGAGCCACTGTGCACATCTAAAAAAGGGGTACATTTTAAAGAGACAAATTTTCAATGTTAAAAAGTTAAGCTATTTTACTAGAAGTAGCATGCACTGGTCACATGCCTGCCACTTTAGCTTTTCACTGTCATCAGTCACCTAATTTAGGAATTAGGTACTTTACATTTATATTCATGGCTGATTGATCTATAGGCTCCCTCTCTTGTTGTATCCTTTAAAACTCAACGACGTGCTCATATTAGTCACCTACCTATTTGCTCACCAAAGTTTGTTCATCTCAGACTAAGAACTAAGCCTTTCAAGCCATGGTTAAGAGACATACATTAAAATGTAAAAGGTAAATATTCTAGAAGACATAATATGCTTATAATTATACTAGTTTTAAGTTATTAAGATCTTTTTGGGTAAAAGGAGGTTGTATTTTGAGTGTAGGTTCTCATAGAAGGAGAGAAGACATCTGATATTGGCCCCTGAAAAAGTTTAGACTAAAGCAAACCCTGGAAGGAAGAAGAAATGACTGAGGGTTTCCTTTTCAGAGCAGCTAAAATGAATTGAATAGAGTCAGGCTATCTGGACAGAATCAAGAAAAAGAAAACATTAAAAGGTTAAAAAAATACTGTAAATGTTGATGAGCTAAGACAAGCCTATAAAGCCCAATAACTAAAATTTGGTGGCATTAATACTTTTACGGAAGAGACTGGGTATGAGGTGTATGAGGCAGACAGTCCTAGTTAGTGTGGTACAGTGGCTAACTAGGCACTGTAGGTAAAAAATTTAGCTTCAAGTGGATCAGATTTATTTATTTTTCCTACCACTGTCAGCACTAGTCAAAATTCTCAAATCAGAGAACCCACCTGATATATGGTGGTGGATTAGTAAGTCAATGCAGTGTGGGTATGCTTGTTGTTGGTGGGTTAATAAACACAAGGCTTCTGAGTTAATATATAGCTTATGTGAGTAAATGTAATTGCCTGTAAGAAATATTTTTGATGAACAAGTAGTTTCCTTTAACAAGCATATGTTACAGGACCTGGGTCATCATAAGCCTTGTAGTTAGAAGTCTTATTGTGAGTTTAAACCAAAAAACTTTTACTTAAAATAGTTGAATATTTAGATAGCCTTGTGTTCTTTTTTGGCAAATACAGTCATATTGGTAATCATGATAGCAAGAAGCAAGGCATGAATTTATTTCAACTTAAATATGACCTTTGCCCAGCTGACTAGTCTTCCCAGTGCTCTTTATTGTACTCACATGGACGACAAACTACAGTAAACAAAAGAGCAACCAATTTAGCCTTTTCAGTGCTGTGTCAATATCATTATTCTTTCTTAAAGTTCTCATCTAATAAAATAGCTTATAAACCGGGCTCGGTGGCTCAGCCTGCAATCCCGCGCCTTTGGGAGGCTGAGGTGAGTGGATTGCCTGAGCCCGCGGGTTTGAGACCCGCCTGGGCAAGCGAGACCTCATCTCTACAATAAATCAAAAAATTAGCCAGGCGTGGTAGCGCACGCCTGTGATTCTGGCTACTTGGAAGGCTGAGGCGGAAGGATCACCGGAGCCCAGCAGGTCGAGGCTGCGGTGGCCGGGAGTGGCCACTGCACTCCAGTCTGGGCGACAGAGTGAGACTCCAACTCAAAAAAAAAAAAAAAAAAAAAATAAAATAAAATAGCTTATAATGATATACTAAGGTCAGTCAAAGAAATTAAAGCCATTCTCTGCTTCCTAGCTTATTAACATTATGATTTGGAGAAAGTTACTTTATCACACTAAGTCTTAGCTTTCTCTTTTGTAGAATGGATTTAGTGATTAACTCTGAGGATTGTTATGAGGATTAGAGAGATATCTGAGTTAGGCACATAGTAAGTCATCTGTCAACGTTAGCTAATACCATTAGTTCTTGATAGATTTTTACTTTTCTTAATTTTATTTCCTGGAATATATATTCACGTTCAAATAAAACTCAGTGCAAATACTCACGAGGAAGATCATTTCTACTGTACTGTAGAGTTAAGTGGTCATTTCTCTGCTCGTCTCTAGCACCTTCTGTGTGCATTCATTGTAGTTGTTGTTACGTTGTCATAATTATTGTCTCACATGTTGTTGTTCACTGGGTTTGGAGGGCTGAGGTTACTTTATTTGTATCTCAGTTTCTTTACTTCCTATGGTGAAGATGTGGACTAAATACTTGCTGACTAAATGACTGATGGACTGACTGAATAGTAAGTGTGCTATTATAAACCCAAAGAAGGAATTGGTAGTTTTTAAGATTTGTTCTCTATCCCAAATGTTCTTCTATTTTTCTACAGTGGTTCTGGCATAGATTTATTTTTATCTTGCTTGAACTTTGAAGATCACCTTTGATGTGAGAATTCATGTTTTTTTCTGTAAAATTCTCAGCTCTTATCTGTGAATGGTTTCTTTTTTACAATTATCTAAGTTTTTTCTTTTGAAACTTCTAGATGAATACTGAGGTATGATCTGTCCTTTATGACTTTTTTGTTGTTTTTTTGAGTTGGTCTCACTCTGTCATGGAGAATGGAGTGCAGTGGTGGAATCCTGGCTTAAGGCGCTCTTCACCTCCTGGGCTCAGGTGATCCGTCTGTCTCAGTCTACTGAGTAACTAGGACTACAGATGCACACCACTAGGCCTGACTAATGTTTTTATTTCTTTTGTAGAGACGAGGTCTCACTATGTTACCTAGCTTGGTCTTAAACTCCTGGACTCAAGCAATCCTCCTGCCTTGGCCTCCTAAAGTGCTGGGATTACAGGTGTGAGCCATCACGCCTGGACCTCTGTGACTTTTAAAATTAATCGTTTCTTAGTTTTGTTGCTTCTCTATGCTGTATTTTGGAAGAATTCCTCAGTACTATTCTCCAGTTACCAATTCTGTCTTGAGCTATTCAAGTCTGGAGTTTATCTTGGATGTTGAGTTTTTTAAAAAAACCTCAATGACTATAGTTTTTATATCCAGGATTTTTAATTGGTTCTTTTCATATCCATCTGTTCTTGTTTCTTTTCTGCCTGCCTTTATTTTGTTTTGTAATTTCATATTCCTTATTGTGGATATGAGTCTTAATCTTTCTTAGTCATTTATTTAAAAATCTTTGTTAGAGGATTTTAAAATTTTACAGGATATCAAGTCTATAGAAGGTCCTTTGAAACACTGATTTCATTGGAGTGACTTTGTTTTAATTGTTGATTTTATTGGCTTTTTTAACATCAGATTTTTAAAAAAAATGTATTTAGAATTTTAGTTTTTACCTTATTTTGTGTGGGAGGTTCTTCCCACAGCCACTCCTTTTCACTTTTCCTTTATGTTCGTTTTTAGTTCTCTACCCAGCTCTCCTAGAACCCCTCCAGTACAGGCCTCATCAGGGTGGCTCAGAGCTCATGCCCTTGGACAGATGCAGGGTCTGAGCCAGCAGGTGGATTAGTTTAGTTCCAAGTTTTAAGACTGCATGTGTGTCTTCCTGCTTTTAGACTCACAGCTGCAAATAAGTTATAGCTCAGGAAGCAATTGGCAGCTGTTTTTTTGTTTTTTGTTTTTTTTTGTTTTTGGTCTTTTCTTCTCAGTCTTCCTTCACAAATGCAGCACCTCTAACATCAAAGGGTGAGACCAGCTGTGGTTCCCTAACACCTGAGAAGCTGAACCCCGGGCTACCAGATCAAGAGCCCAGCAGTCCTTGGCTTCAGCCCTGCTCTCTACTTTTTCACTTCTCTAATATTTCTGCTTCATTGAGTTTATCTTACCCTCCCTTTTCTTGTCCCACCCCAAGTATATCCTCTCTTAGGTAATAGATATTAACAATGTTGTGAGTACACAATCTGTTTGCCTGTCTTAGTCCATTTGTGCTGCTATAACAAAATACCACAGAATGAGTAATTTCTAAAGAACAGAAATTTATTTTCATAGTTTTGAAAGCTAGAGAGTCCAGGATCAAGGCACTGGCAGGTCTAGTTGTCTGGTGAGGGCTGCTGTCTGCTTCCAGGATGATGCCTTGATGCTGCATGCTCTGGAGGGAAAGAATGCTGTGTCCTCATACGATAGAAGACAGAAGGCAGAAGGCAGAAGGCAAGGAGAGAGACTAATGCTGGTGAAGCTTATTTTATGAGGGCAATTATTCCATTCATAAAGGAGGGCCCACAGGGCCTAATCACCTCTTAAAGGCTCCATCTCTTAATACTATCAAATTTGCAAGCCGGGCTTGGTGGCTCAGCCCGTAATCCCGCACCTTGGGAGGTTGAGGTGAGTGGATTGCCTGAGCCTGCGGGTTCGAGACCCGCCTGGGCACCTTGGCGAGACCTCATCTCTACAATAATCAAAAATTAGCCGGGCGTGGTAGCGCACGCCTGTTGTTCCAGCTACTTGGAAGGCTGAGGAGGAAGGATCGCCAGAGCCCAGCAGATCGAGGCTGTGGTGGCCGGGAGCGGCCACTGCACTCCAGTCTGGGCGACAGAGTGAGACTCCAACTCAAAAAAAAACCCTAAAAACTTTGCAACACCTGAATTCTGGAGGGGACACATTCAAACCATAGCTCTGTGTAGTTCTCTTTCTGCTTCTCTCCCCCACCCCCCATACACATATATAGTGGTTTATTATAGCTTTGAATCATGCTATGTGTGTTACTTTAGCCATGTATTAGGGTCATACATGTAGGACAGTGATCTAGATCTAATTCATTCTTCTTTGTATGCCTATATTATTTAATTATTACAGAGTATTATTGCTTTTAAAATAAAAATCCAATAATGTATCTAAAGTGAAAAATGTAATGCCAATATATGATACAATTTCATCATATATTAATGATTTACTTCTTAAAATGTAGGAAAAGGAGAATATTTATCAACAGTTCTTTGCTACCAACTTTTTCACTGCTCACATTTCATTTTTAAAATAGTTTTCTGTAGAATAAAAATTAATTGTTGCCCTACCTAGTATTTTCTTTTCTAAGCAAATTCAATGTATTTTTCAGGTTATTATATCCGGGAAAAGTGTAAGCAAGTTATAACATTGCTGATGGATGAACAGTTGCTGAATAACGAGAGAAAAGTGGCATATCGGACTAGACAGCGTACCTCCTACTCTGTGACATTTGCTAAAAAATTACCTGGTACAGGTAGCTCACCAACAGCATGCGCTTCTGCCCCCACACCAGAAATTCCTGCTTCAGACAAGAAGCATAAGCTTCCTAAGGTTGCAAGGCTACGTAATAAGAGTGCGTACAATGAACATTGGCCTAGATATCATTTAAGAACAATGAAAAATATGAAACATTAGGTTCTAGTATTAAATTATTAATACCATATTAGAGCTACTATTACTATATTAGACTTCATACTGTGGAGAACAAAGATAAGGATATTACATAGAAAATTTTGTGACTGTTTTCTGAATACAACTATCTTGGATTCAGATAAAATGTTTTTGAGCTTAAAAGGCATTAAACTAGTGACTACCCTATTTAGCATTTTGATTCAATTTTAAGATTGTATTCATAACTGGAATGTGAAGGAGTAATGTTTTTTTGAGACTAAGTGTCTGGGAATGTGTGCATGGGTGCTATTTGATCCTACATGTCAAGAAATTGAAATTTCCTGACAAATACCTCATCCTAGAAATGCTCCAAAAAGTCTTCCAGGACAGTATTTTATATTCTTTCCTTTGTCTATAACTTTTCTGCTAAATTTTTTGAAACTTAAAAGAATGTTATTTTGTCTTAACTTCCTCAGTACAAACCCCATTGTTAAGTTGTATATGAAGAATGGGGAGTTTTAGGAAGCAAAAACATTAATGAAATGTGACTTAGATAACTGATCCTTGAAAGGAACTAAACTTTGTGCCTTAAGTAAGGGGCCCAGTAGGAATAACATAGTACCAAGTATTTTCAGAGGCTTGTCTCCTAGGTTCATCATGTAAGTATATTGTTATGAACTGAATGTTTGTGTCTCTCTAAAATTCATTTGTTGAAATCCAGTCCCCAATGTGAATGTGTTTTGGAGGTAGGGCCTTTGAGAGGTGACTGGCCATGAGGGTGGAACCCTTGTGGTTGGGATTAGCGCCCTTATACTTCCAGAACCTGAAGCTCTCTCACCTCTTTCTGCTGTGTGAGAGAGTAGTCTGCAACCTGGAAGAGGACCCTCCCCAGAACCTGTCCCAACCATATTAGCACCCTAATCTTGGACTTTCAGCCTCCAGAACTGTGAGAATTACATTTTTGTTGTTTATAAGCCACCCATTCTGTGCTTCCTTGGAATAGCAGTCCAAACTGACTAAGACATCTATTAAGATCTTAAAAGAACCGCAGGTATTCAATCTGCATAGATAATTTCAAATGTCAATTAAGTGAGAAAATTTAATAATGATATCAACACAAACTAATCCTGCTAAAATTCATTGGAGTGCTTCTCTTAGTCAAGAGTTTTTAAGTGTTCACCCAACTTGTACTTGTAGATTGAGAAGATAGAAATACATTAAAAGAGGTGGTCATTGTAATTTATAGTGGCAAATACTACCTAAATGCTTCTAAAAGTAGTGGGATTTATTTCTTTAGGGTACCCATTTCTTTTTAAATAAATCTCCAAAAGAGACAGCAACTCATTCTGAAATTTTCTCATATAAGCCTTGAATTCAAACTGACACTAAAAACAGAGCAACAGAATAAAATAACCAGTTATGACTCATCCAGAGTTTTTTCATCCCTTTTGCTACTTTTGTGCTACCCTTCTTGCTCTTCTTCTTCCATTTCTTTTCTCAAATCTTTCCTTTTTCATTGTAAACATATAATTATTGTATTTATTATTTGAAATTTGGGTGTAGTTACAACAAATTTGGAGCTGCAGCAGGGAATAAAATAAAGTTTCTTTTGTCATGAAACTAACATTCTAATGACAGGGACTAAGATATCTCTGTCACATAAACAATAGATATAAAATATATCAGATATTAAGAAGTCCTATAAAGAAAAGGAAAGCAGGGCCAGGGGACAGACTGAAGTGATAGGGATGGCTTTATTTTAGGTCATGTAGTGAGGGAAGGCCTTTTGGAAGAAGTGAAGTTATAAATGCAGACCTGAGTGAAGTGAGGGAGCAATCCATATATAGGCATACCACATTTTATTGTGTCCCACAGATATTGCATTTTTTACAGATTGAAAGTTTATGGTGCCGGGCTCGGTGGCTCAGCCTGTAATCCCGCGCCTTTGGGAGGCTGAGGTGAGTGGATTGCCCAAGCCCGCGGGTTTGAGACCCGCCTGGGCAAGCAAGACCTCATCTCTACAATAAATCAAAAAATCAGCCGGGCATGGTAGCACGTGCCTGTCATTCCGGCTACTTGGAAGGCTGAGGCAGAAGGATCGCCAGAGCCCAGCAGGTCGAGGCTGTGGTGGACGGGAGCAGCCACTGCACTCCAGTCTGGGCGACAGAGTGAGACTCCAACTCAAAAAAAAAAAAAAAGAAAGTTTACGGCAATACTGTACCCAGCATGTTTATTGGTGGCATTTTTCTAACAGCATGTGCGTACTTTGTGGCTTTGTGTCATATTTTGGTAATTCTTAAAATATTTCAGACATTTTCATTATTATATCTATCATGGTGATTTGTGATCAGTGATCGTAGATGTTATTATTATAATTGTTTGAGGATGCTACATACCACGCCCATAGATGATCAGTGAACTTAATTGATATGTGCCGCCTGTGTCCAGACCCTGAAGCTCTCTCACCTCTTTCTGCTGTGTGAGAGAGTAGTCTGCAGCCTGGAAGAGGACCCTCCCCAGCTATTCTTCTGTCTCTTTCCTTTTTTGTGGGTCTTTCTATTCTCTGAGATACAACAATATTGAAATTAGGCAAATTAATAACCCTACAGTGGCCTCTAAGCGTTCAAGTGAAAGAAAGACTCAGGCATATCTCACTTGTTAATCAAAAGCTAGAAATGATTAAGCTTATGTTGAAAGCAAGATAAGCCAAAATCTAGGCCTTTTGTGTCAGTTAGCCAACTTGTGAATGTGAAGGTAAAGCTCTTGAAGGAAATTAAAAGTGCCACTCGAGTGAACACAGGAATGATAAAGAAAACAAAACAGCCTTCATGCTGTTATGGAGAAAGTTTGAGTAGTCTGGGTAAATCTAACCAGCCACAACATTCTCTTAAGCCAAAATCTAATCCAGAGCAAGACTCTTAACTATCTTCAATTCTGTGAAGGTTGAGAGAAGTGAGAAAGCTGTAGAAGAAATGTTTGAAGCTGGCAGAGGTCAGTTTGAGGTTTAAGGAAAACAGTTATCACCATATCATTAAAGTGCAAGATGAAGTAACAAGTGCTGATGTGGAAGCTGTAGCAAATTATCTAGAGGATCTAGCTATGAGATCACTGATGAAGGTGGCTACACTAAACAACAGATTTTCAGTGTAGACAAAACAGTCCTTTATTGGAAGAAGATGCTATCTAGGACTTTTATAGCTAGAGGAAAAGTCGATGCCTGGCTTTAGAGCTTCAAAGGACAAGTGACACTTGTTAGGGGTTAATGCAGCTGGTAACTTTCAATTAGTAGTTAAAGCCAATGCTCATTTACCATTCTGAAAATCCTGGGGCCCTTAAGATTCCTTTCACAATATTACTGCTCACTGGCAATGCACCTAGTCGCCAAAGGGCTGTGATGGAGATATGCAAGGAGAATAATGTTGTTTTCATGCATGCTAACACAATAGTCACTCTGCAGCCCATGGATTAAGGAGCAATTTTGACTTTTGAGTCTTTTTTGGTTTGTTTGAGTCGGGGTCTCATTCTGTCACCCAGGCTGGAGTGCAGTGGCACGATCATGGCTTACTGCAGCTATGACCTTCTGGACTCAGGCAATCCTTCTGTCTCACCCTTCCCAAGTAGCTGGGACTACAGGTGTGTGCCACCATGTCCAGCTTATTTTTTTTTAATTTTTTATTTTTTTAGTGGTGATGAGGTCTTGCTATGTTGCCCAGGCTGGTTTCAAACTCCTGGGTTCAAGCGATCTTCCTGTCTCAGTCTCCCAAAGTGCTAGTATTAAAGGTGTCAGCCACCATACTTGGCCTCAGTCTTATTATTTAAGAAATACATTTCTTTTTTTTTTTTTTTTTTTGAGTTGGAGTCTCACTCTGTCGCCCAGACCGGAGTGCAGTGGCCGCTCCTGGCCACCACAGCCTCGACCTGCTGGGCTCTGGCGATCCTTCCGCCTCAGCCTTCCAAGTAGCTGGAACTACAGGCGCGCACTACCACGCCAGGTTAATTTTTTGATTTATTGTAGAGATGAGGGCTCACCAAGTTGCCCAGGCGGGTCTCGAACCCGCGGGCTCAGGCAATCCACTCACCTCAGCCTCCCAAAGTGCGGGATTACAGGCTGAGCCACCGAGCCCGGCTAGAAAATACATTTCTTAAGGCTATAGCTACCATAGACAGTGATTCCTTTGATGAATCTGGGCAAAGTAAATTGAAAACTTTCTGGAAAGGATTCACTATTTTAGATGTCATCAAGAACATTTGTAATTTATAGGAGGGGTTCAAAATGTCAGCATTAAAAGAAGTTCACAAGAATTTAATTCCAACCATCGTGAATGACTTTGAGAGATTCAAGACTTCAGTAGAGGGAGTCACTGCAGATGTGGTGGCAATAGCAAGACAACTAGAAATAGAAGTGAAGCCTGAATATGTGACTGGATTATTGAAATTTCTCGAACTTGAACAGATGAGGAGTTGATTCTTATGAATGAGTGAAGAAAATGTTTTCTTGAGATGAAATCTACTCTTGGTGAAAATGCTGTGAACATTGTTGAAATGCCAACAAAGAATTTAGACTATTACGTAAATTTAGTTGGTAATGCAGTGGCAAGGTTCGAGATGATTGACTCCAACTTTGAAAGAAGTTCTACTTGTGGGTAAAATGTTATCAAACAGCATCACATACTACAAAGAAATCTTTTGTGAAAGGAGGAGTCAGTCGATATGGCAAACTTCACTGTTGTTTCATTTTAAGAAATTACCACCACCACCCCAACTTTCAGCATCTACCTCCCTGAGCAACCAACAGCCATCAACATGGAGGCAGGACCCTTCATCAGCAAAAAGATTACAACTTCCTGAAGTGTCAGATGATTGTTAGCATTTTTTAGCAATAAAGTGTTTTTAAGTTAAGGTTTTTTTGTACATTGTGTTTTTTAGACAAACTGCTATTACACACTTAATAGACTGCAGTATATTGTAAACAACTTTTATATGCACTGGAAAACTAAAAACTGTGTGACTTGCTTTGCTGCAATATTTGCTTTATTGTGATGGTCTGGAATGAACCTGCAGTATCTCCAAGGTGTGCCTATATATCAGGCAGAGAAAACAGCAGAGGCAAATGCTCTGAAAAGGGAGCAAACTTGGCATGGTTAATCCTAAGCTTAAGAAATGAGTTTCTAAATCGATACAGAAGTAACTCAACTCTGATTTTACAATTCATATAAGAAACTAGTTTATAGTCACAGCTTGTGTTTTTTTAACCTAAAATGATATTCTCCAGTTTCATGACACATCTTATTCATTTATTCACTACACTGAGCTCTAAATGACTTTTGGCTATTTTTGAAAAATCAATCCACCTTCAAATGACGTTTTGCTACAATTTAAAAAAATACCACAAACATATTGAGTACCTGTTTACTATATGCCAGACACTGTTGTAGGCATGGTAAGCAAATTGGATTGCTCTCATAGAGGCTGTATTTTGTGATGTACTGTGAGCTTTCAAGTCTGTTTCTCAAAAGATGTTCCAAAAGAGTTTTGGTCAAGGATGGCGTCAATGAAGGAAATCTATAGTAAGAATGTGAGTAGTGGGCCGGGCTCGGTGGCTCAGCCTGTAATCCCAGCACTTTGGGAAGCTGAGGCGAGTGAACTGCCTGAGCCCGCAGGTTTGTGACCAGCCCAGGCAACTTGGCGAGACCTCGTCTCTACAATAAATAAAAAAAATTAGCTGGGCATGGTAGCGCGTGCCTGTAGTTCCGGCTACTTGGAAGGCTGAGGTGGAAGGATCGCTGGAGCCCAGCAGGTTGACCCTGGAGTGGCCATGAGTGTGCCACGGCACCCCAGTTTGGGCGACAGAGACTCCAACTCAAAAAAAAAAAATGTGAGTAGTGATCAGTGAGTGTTTGGATGTAAAATCTGTAGTAAATTTGTTTACAAATCTGTTACATTATTTTTATCCACTATATGAATACATACTAGATATATAGATGTGCGTTGTTCAAAAAAGAGTAATTGGATTAAGTAAACTTGGACAAACTAATTCTGTGGAGGCATTTGAATCTGAAGCTGTATTTTAAAGCAAGAAAGAAAATCAACAGTTTAGGGGTTGGAATGGGGAAAATAAGAATTAATTGGGAGTACATTCTTAATGGGACAGAAAAAGTAGCAAATGAAAACTTGGAGATGGTAGATCACTTAGAATTAGAGGCATCCACAAGTGATGATAGTAGAAACCACAAAAATGCTAGTGGCTTAAACATAATATGAATTTACTTCTGTCTTATAAAATAATCCTTTGTAGGCATTCTAGAACTTATATGACTCTCCACAATGTTGGGTCTAGGGCTCTTTCTTCTGAGTCTTGTTGTTCCATTAAACTCAGCATTTAAGTTCCACTTCATGATTTGTAGCTGCTTAGCCCTAGCCATCACATCTGCATCCTAGCCAGTAGGAAGGAAGAGAGATTGAATATATGAATGTTTCTTCCCTTTGAGCACACTTATTAAAAGCTGCTTGTAACATAGTGGGCTTATACATTATTGTTTAATACTTAGTCACGTGGACACTCCTAACGCAAGCCCTGTGCCCAGATGAAAGTTAGAGTCTATTGTTGAGGAAGATGGGGAGATAAATACTGGGGAACCACAAATAGACTCTGCCACAGTGGCAAAGAATACAAATAAGAAATGGTTTGAGCATGATAATATACAGTTGTCTGATTAAATGGAATGAAAAATATAAATTTGAATATAGAAAAATATGGGTGCATAATTGAGAATACTCAGAGCAATTCATAAAGAGTCTAATAGTATTTGGAAGTTTGAATTTTATACTACTAGCAACTAGGAACCATTGGAGGCCTTGGAGAACAGAAGGGATGTTTAGCTTAGTCACAGAACTTAGCTTTCTTATTACTGAAAACAGCTGTTGGTGGAAGATAATTCTTATTGCTTTGTGTAGAAATGAAGGAAACATGATTCAAGGAAGTTTTGTAAGAGATGGTTGTTTCAATCCAGGCATCCAGGACCTCCTCTAGGGTTACAGAAATGAGGGAACGGTGATAAAAGATAGACTATATATAGAGAGGCAATGGGGTAAGTGGATGATGTATTGAAGAAGAAAGAGATAAATTGAAAATGACTAACATTTGTGTTAGAGAAAATGGAGGCAAGTGATGGTATCACACAGGTAAATTTCCATCAGAAGGAATTTAAAGATGTCTCTAAGTTATTTAGTTATAGTGAAATGTAAAATTGAATGCATTGTTAGAAATCTGATTTCCATGCTTTAGGACCTAGAGCTGAAACAGCTGTGTCTCGCTTTTTTTGTGGTGAATTAGCAAGGGAAAAAGAGGTCTACTTTAAAGAAGGTGTTAAATACACATCACTACTTCTATTCCTTTTTTTTTTTTTTTTTGAGTTGGAGTCTCACTCCGTTGCCCAGGCTGGAGTGCCGTGTCACACTCACGGTCACCCCAGCATCGACCTGCTGGGCTCCGGCCTCAGCCTTCCAAGTAGCCGGAACTACAGGTGCGTAGTTCCGTAGTTCCATGCCCAGCTATTTTTTTTTTTTAATTGTAGAGACGAGATCTTGTCAAGTTGCCTGGGCTGGTCTCAAACCAGGCTCAGGGATTCCACTTGCCTCGGCCTCCCAAAGAGCTGGGATTACAATCTGAGCCACCAAGCCCGGCCTGATGTTGGTAATTAATGGGTACATAGTAGATAGTTTTAAAGCATCTCTTTCAAATATTGATAGGTGAAGTACCTAAAGTATTTTTTTAAATATGGATTTTATCATTGATATTGTTATAAAGGAAGTCTTTAAAGTTCAAAAAATTCGTATCACTAGCCCACTTTTTCTGACCAAAATGCCATTAAATTTGAATTCAAGAAAAAATATAAATAAAAAATTTTCATGCATTTGAGAAGAAAAGGGTTCCCATTCTCCTTCCTAATTTAGCTTTGACTAGAGGTCCTAGCCATCACAGTAAAACAAGTAAGAGAAATTAAAAATGTAAGTATTGAAATGGAAGTAACAAGATCATTTGCAGATGACAGGATTTTCATGCAAAAAGATGTACAGACTTTTTTTTTTTTGAGTTGGAGTCTCACTCTGTCGCCCAGGCTGGAGTGCAGTGGCACACTCACGGCCACCCCAGCATCGACCTGCTGGGCTCTGGCAATCCTTCCACCTCAGCCTTCCAAGTAGCTGGAACCACAGGTGCACACTACCACACTCAGATAATTTTTGATTTATTGTAGAGACAAGGTCTCGCCAAGTTGCCCCGGTTGATCTCGAACCCGCAGGCTCAAGCAGTCCACTCGCTCAGCCTCCCAAAGTGCTGGTATTACAGGCTGAGCCACCGAGTTCGGGCAGACATATTAAAATAAAAGTCTTAGCAAAATGGCTGGCTATAACATCAAAATATAAAATCAAGTTATATTCTGTATGTCAGCAACAAACAGTAAACAGTTTTTAGAGATACTGTTGATAATAACTAAAAATTTCGGTCTACTTAGGAATGAATTTTACAAAAGAAGTACATTAAGAAGTATAATGCTTAATTGAAATATGTTAAAGACCTGTATAAATGGAATGATATTTTATGTTTATCAAAATACTCAATAGTATAAGTATGTCAATTCTCTACAAAGTGAAGGTTTTCTCAACCTTGGTACTGTTGATATTTCGAGCCAGATAATTCTTTGTTGTGGGGGCTGTGTATTGTAGGATGTTTAGCACCATCCCTGGCTGAACACTTTTAGGACACATCCCTTCCTGTAGTGAAAATAAAAAATGTTTGCAGACATTGTCAAATGTCCCCTAGGGGCCCAAATTCCTCCCAGTTGAAAATCACTGATTCTGTGCAATAGCAATCAAAATCCAAAAATAATTTTAAACATTCTCATTGATGGTAGTTAACTGATTTCAATATTGAATCTTTCTTTGACATATTTTGCGTTATTTCCAGAGTAACCTTGTTCATTCACAGTTGCTTTACTGAGTGGCAGCTTTGAAAAGCTAAAGCTTCAAAGAAGAAAAACATCTCTGTAAAGACTATGAACATCTTATATTTGAAATTTAAATAGTTACATCTACTCCAGTTATCTCTGAGCTTTACTAAATGATTGATTAAAAAAAGACAAAAACCTATGAATAATGATCAGCATTTTAGTACTTCATTGAAATCAGATGATTCTGTTTACCTTCTGCTTTTTCATGTTTTTGATATTAAAGTAAACTTCAGAAAAAAACAATTTAAACATTGAATTTGATGGACTGAACCCAAAATTTATCTGGAAGAAGCATAAAGCCAAGAATATCCAAAATATTCCTAAAGAAGAATAAAGCTGAGGGTTTGCTTTTCTAAATAACAAGACTAAAGCTGGTAATCATGACAGTGTGGTTGATGCAAGCAGGGTAGGTGTATGGACCAATGGAACAAACTATAAGCCTAGAAAAGAGACCTATGGAATCTTACTAAGTGACAAGATGGCACGTCAGATTGATGGGGAAAAGATGAACTGCTCAAGGCTGGGCTTGGTGGCTCAGCCTGTAATCCTGCACTTTTGGAGGCTGAGGTGAGTGGATTGCCTGAGCCCGCGGGTTCGAGACCCGCCTGGGCAACTTGGCGAAACCTCATCTCTACAATAAATCAAAAAAATTAGCCGGGCGTGGTAGCGCGTGCCTTGTAGTTCCAGCAACTTGGAAGGCTAAGGCGGAAGGATCGCCGGAGCCCAGCAGGTCGAGGCTGCGGTGGCCGGAGCGGCCACTGCACTCGAGTCTGGGCGACAGAGTGAGACTCCAACTCAAAAAAAAAGAAAAAAAAAGAAAGAAAAGATGAACTGCTTAATAAATAATACTGGGGCAATTTCTTATTTCATATCAAAAAAATGAAATTAGGTTTCTACCTTATACACAAATTCTGGATGAATTAAGGACTTACAGGTTAAAAAAACAAAATTTTAAAATGTTAAAAGAAAATTTAGGAGAATATGTTTTGTACATTGAAATACAGAGAACCCAATCCACTTGCCTGGACTTTTGACCTACAGAACTATGAACCAATAAATGGATGTCGTTTTAGGCCACTAAGTTTGTGGTAATTTGTTATAGCAACAACAGAAAACTAATAAAACCATAATAACTATAAAATTTTTCTTATGTTGCCTGCATATTTAGGGTCATATACAAAAATCCATTGCCCATAGCAATATCAAGAAACTTATCTTTTGTTTTCTTTTAGTAGTTTTAGAGTTTTAAGTTTTACATTTAAGTTTTTTATTATTTTGAGTTTTATTATTTATATTGGGTGAGACAAGGATCCAATAGCATTCTTCTGCATGTAGATATCCAGTGTTCTGCACTATTTATTGAAGAGACTGTCTTTTCCCCATTATGTGTTCTTGGCACCTTTGTTGGTGATCAGTTGGCCATAAATGTGTGGATTTATTTCTGTGTTCTCTATTCTGTTTCATTGGCCTGTCGGTTTTTTGTGCCAGTTACCACCCTGTTTTGATTATTATAGTTTTGTAGTAGATTTTGAGATTTAAAAAATCATATAGAAAGTGGAAAAAAAAACAACTCACAAAAGGGAGGAGGGGATTTTCCAACACATATTAATGGACAAAGGATTCGTATCCAGAATATATAAAGAATTCCTACAAATCATTGAGAAAGGGGCAGCTCAACAGAAAAACAAGAAAGAGGTATGGAAAGTATGTCTTAGAAAAATAGAGGAAACACGTAAGGCCAAGAAACATTATTAAATGCTCAGTTTTGTATTATTATATAGTAGCAACAAATAATTATAAAATGAATTTTATGAAAGATATAATTTACCATAATTTCAAAAACTAATGCCATATTGTGAGGGATTTTTCTTGAGCTGCATTTTCTTCTACGTTTAGGATCTTTATTTTACTTGCATGCCATCTTCTTTTCTTTTCTTTTTTTTTTCCTTGCTCCTCCCTACCCTACTTCTTCTTTTTTCCCTTTTTCCTATGGGAATGTGTTTGTTTAGTTGCCAGGTCATTTCTTCACATCTTGCTGATGCTTAGGCAGCTCTGACTAGGCAGTCTGTCTTGAAGTCAGCAGAGAGTAATGGTTAAGAGCTCAGGTCATATTGCCTGGGTTTGAATCCTTACTGATTATACAATCTTGGACATGTTATTTAAGCCTTTGTGTCCCAATTTCATCTTTTGTGAAATGGGGATGATATAGTCTGTATTATAGAGTTGTTATAAAATATAATTTGGGGGGCTGGGCACAGTGGTTCAAGCCTGTAATCCCAGTGCTTTGAGAGACTGAGATGAGGGGATTGCTTGCGCTCATGGGTTCGAGAACAATCTGGGCAACTTGGTGAGACCTCATCTCTACAATAAATCAAAAAATTACTCGGGCATTGTGGTGCGCACTTGTGGTTCTGTCTACTTGGAAGGCTGAGGCGGAAGAATCGCTGGGGTCCAGCAGGTCGACGCTGGGGGGCCGTGAGTGTTCCACTGCAATCCAGCCTGGGCGATAGAGTGAGACTCCAACTCAAAAAAAAAAAAAAAAAAAAGATATAATTTGGCTAATATAGATACAGCACAATAAACTTTGACTGTTATTTGCAGAAATACATTTACTGGTTTCTAGACCCTTCCCACCATATCTGAGACCAATTTGTTTTCTCCATCAGGTTGCAGTTTGTAGGCTTTTCTTATTTTTTTAATTTTTATTTTTTAGATTGAAAATGTAGTTTATTTAAAAAGTAAATTAGAGAGAGAGAGAGAGAGAGAGAGAGAGAGAGAGGAGATTCAACTCCCCAAGGTAGGGGAGGGAGCTAAAGCTAAGAAACATGGCAGCCGTAACTCAGAAGAGCCATGTGGACACACCAGAGTTTAACAAAGCAATGGTGGCTTTTCTTATTTTATCCAGTTTTCTGTAGCAAGGAGGAATAGGAGATCTCAGCTGAGTCATACACAATCTTCTTTAGACTACCTGGACGCTGCTCTGTTTCTTGAGTTCTTTGTACAAGATCCTGCTCATTCCACCTAGTTGGGATATATAGCCTATTCCCTCAGGGCAGGGAAGATACCCTCGAGCATCAGATATTCACCAATTAATGTAGTGTCAAACTATGACTTTCGCTTCCATTAAAGTGTCAGTATCTTTACATCTTTATTTGCTTTTACTATATTGCACCTTTTTTCCCCCACTCTGGCTATTTCCACCTTTCCTCAGTCATAATGGGGGAAAAAGCACTGTCTATTCAGTTCCCTTTTCCATACAAGTGTATGTTGATAAGAACTCTCAGGATCTTGTTAACTCAACAGCATGGCTTTTGGGGGAGAAGGGATGTCCTAGATCTTGTTTCTTTTCTTGGCTGCCAGTTATTTTTATTCTTTTTTTTTTTTAAAGAAATTAATTTTAGTTATATCTATGTCCGTTGGATTTCTGTTGTAAAATTTTTTATTAGTTTTGACTTAAAAAAAAATCTCACTATGTATTGAGTGATGGGAAATCTGTGTTACAGTTTCACTTGCTATCTTAATTTAGGAGTCAGCCACTGAATATTAAAACTTGTTTTGTAGTAACTGTTTATTTCTCTTTGTCCCTAGTGCTGAGCATCTAACTTAGTTTGTGAATTTTCCTGTTTCCTGTTATTCTTAAGTGAGACCTACTGATATTGTCTCAAATTTTATATGCTATTATTAGCAAAATGCTGAAATAAAATTGTCCTAACTCCCTTTTAAACATCTCCAGCAATAAAAATTGGTTCTTTTTCACTTTTTGTTTACTTGTTTCAAACTTAATTTTTGAAATCTACTTAAACATCTATGCTGTCTTGTTCTTTATCTTTCTTCTCTTTTCACCTTTTTAAAAATGGCTTTTCCCACTAAACTGAAAATTCACACCAAGAAATATTTACAGTATCTGTATACTATGTCCTGTCCTTTTGAAGCTTTTCTCAGAGGTAAATAGAAGCAGAGCAATAAAGCAGAAACCTAGAGGTTGTGTCTGTAGTGAATGCTGTGGTATGCCTCCTAGGTCCTTGCTTCAGAATCAAGGCACTCATCCCCTCAGTGGCTGGGAGGGTTGGTGGCTGTGGGCTCTCAGCTGAGTCCTCTTCTGTGAGTTCCTGACAGTTGAAGAGAGCCTCTTTGCTCAAGGTCATGTTCCCTCCCTAAAGGATTCTCCATCCAATGACTTGCTTTGAGGCAGGACAACTGTGAAGAGTCATTCCAGCTTCAAAGCTCCTACAGGCATCCCCTGAGTCCTCTCTTGCAGCTGCACTACAGTTCCTTTTCTCCCTTGGCCCCATCCTGCCTGCCTCTTTCCTCGTAGATACTGTTTCTAAGAGTGTTTCATGATGGATCTCCCACATACAAATCTGAGTCTGAGAGTGTGTTTCCTGGGGAACCCAATCTACAGCAATGGCTCTTCCTCTAGGCTTAAAATATAAGACAATAATAATATATGTACATGAATAGAGAATAAAGCAAGTGGAGCAAAATGTTAACAATTGATGAATCTGGATGGAGACTGTGGGTGTTCTTTGTACTATTCTCGTAACTTTATATAAGTTTGAAATTATTTCAAAATGAAAGTTTTAAAAAATAGGACAAATATTGATTACTTGAAGATGCTACAGTGTAATTATGTGCCAAGACAATGAAATTGGAGTCAAGGTTCCAAACTTATGATTCTGCAAAAGTTAGACATAAACGTAATCACCGTGAAACTCTACTTTTATATCATATCAGTTTTTCATTAGCTCACTGAATATTTTCTAGATGGAATTCATTTGTCTATTATTAAAAATTAATTGTGTGAAGTAAATTACTTAATTTACTTAAATTACACCTGAATGGGCACTGTCAATTCATAGCAACAGTGTTTATTAGATGCTAAATAATAAAATAGAAGTTTGGAAATTTTTTCAATTTATGGAACATTTCATTTCCAAAATGTGCTCTTACACTGCTAATGTCTGATAGTTTGAATGTCAGTTTGATATCTCATCTAAGAAATATCACAGGGTTCACCAGTTCTGCTTTGCAGTATTATCTGAGTGGTACAGGCTCAACCAGATCTGTAGCTTCTCTCTAGACAGTTTCTACATAGTACTTACGACTTTGGTATCTAAGCGGCATCTTTGAATGACTCAATCGCTTCATTTCCTGCAGCATCTTTACTTTTTCCTTTGAGGTTTCTCATTCACGTATTAGTCCTCGTTGGCTTGTGGCTTCATAGTCTCAATTGATAAGTAACTTACGACCCCAAAAGAACTTCATTTCCACTAGAGAACTAAATGTATGTTCTCCCCTCCCACTTGTGAAAATCCAGAAATAAATGTTATATAATCACCTAATCTAAATTAAGCACTCCTCACTTCCAGTATTACACTATCTGATACTAAAAGAAAAATTTAATTAATTTTCATGGGTGCACGATATTCTAACTGCTTTCCCCTAAGTTAATTCAAGATAGATTTATAAAATTTTAACTATCTTAGGCTGACATACATCTCCATATATGCAAGATATGTTTTCTTTCATAAGTCTTGCTGTTCTTCAATTTCTCTCGCAATTTGCTTCAAAATTGACTTTCTGAAATTTGTATTAATCCTCTTCTGTGATGTCTAAAACCTAAGCCCATATCATTTCAAAGATAATTTAATTGCTGAATGCTGGAGTGATACTGTTTTCTTGATTAAATCCAATGAAAGTAGATAGGTGATCTAAGCCCCAAGTCACCACTGTTTGCCAATATTAATTATAAAATCTCCAACCCCATAACATAAAGGGTACCTGGTCCCAACCAGGAGAAATGAGGACCCATTGGAGGCCCAAACTTCACCTGCATGAAGCCTACTTGTGTAGTAATCCTTACTTGTATGCCACATCTCTAAAATTAAAAAAGAAATACCTAGAATAATAGTAACATAAAAAAAAAAAAAATCTCCAAGATCCAAAATAAGCTCATTTTAATGATTCATTTTTATGTGGAGTTACAATAAAATGAAAAGCTGCAACCCCATAAATGAAAAATTCTTTTTCACTCTGTCTGGCATCTGCCATACTTGCTTCTTTTGCCCGCATATTTCCTTCTGCTGGGAATAATTTCTGTCTTCTACATTTATTGACATCCTAGCCATCCTTCAAAGCTATGCTCAAATTTTACTTCCTGTTTGAGGCTCTGGTTACTCTAGTGCTCATTGCGTTTTTTCCCCCTTAGATTATCCATTCCTAAAGTTAGTTAATTCAAGAAAGCTTTGCATGTAATTGTTCTCTATAAGCCTATATGTTTGACTTATCTACTAGTCAGGCTATAAACTTTTTGGAAGTAAAGACTATGTCTTGTATAATTGTTTTTCAAGATATTTTTCTTGCCTAACCCCTAATTTTGAAAAATTATGTGCTTACTCATACATTTTTAAGTTGACATGTGAAATTTTATAAGTATACATAATTGCATCTCCCTGATGATTAGTGAGGTTGAACATTTCTTCATGTGTCTGTTGGCTGCTCGGATGTCTTCTTTTGAGGAGTATCTGTTCATATCTTTTGCCCATTTTATAATGGGGTTGTTTGTTTTTTTCTTTTCCGCACATTTGAGTTCCTTGTAGATCCAAGATGTTAAGCCTTTGTCAGACCTGGAGTTGGCAAATACTTTTTCCCAATCTGTAGGCTGTCTCC
>CAUYQG010070356.1:0-10783 GCA_963574415.1 Tarsius wallacei | reverse complement strand
GGAGGTGTGAGTGTGTGGAAGAATGTCGATTGTGCGTGGGGGCCACGTTGTGAGTTTGTGAAGGGGGAGAGAGCTGAGTGTCCGAAAGAGGGTGTGGGGGGAGAGTGGAAACACGGGGGGGAAGGTGATGGGGGCAGTATCTGTGTGGGGGCAGTGTGGGAATGAGTGCGGGAGTGGGGGGAGATGAGCGTGAGGGGAGAGTGTAAGTGGGGGAGGACAGTGTTGAGTGTGTGAGGGAGTGGGGGGAGAAGATGAGTGTGTGTTGGGGAGAAGATGCGTGGCAGAGGAGGGAGTGTGGCAGGGTGTGCCGCGTTTGTCCAGGGTGTGTGTGTGTGAGCAGGCATCCTGAAGCCCTTTCTTGGTCTTTGTGTGTGGCAGTAGTGAGTCCTGGTGTCTTGGGTTGGGGTGTTCTTTCCAGGAGCATCTCGTCCCCGGGGTCCTCGGGTTCAAGTAGAAGGGAAGGATATAAGTCTGCTCGAGCGGCACTATCATCTTCTGGCTCCGGGATTTAAGAAAAAAAGTTGTGTGGTTTTTTTTGTTTGTTTTGTTCTGTAATTTTTTAAAATCTTGCGTTTGATAACATTTATTTGTCAAGGATATGGTTGCTCTCCCATCCTGGTCTGGGGGGGTCCTCCAAGAGCTCACTAAAACAGGTTTTGTCTAGTGCTCAGGAGCCTACACTCTTGCCCGTAGGGTATTCAGAAGTGTAAACTTTTTTTAAAGTACGGCTTGTTCACATGAAAGGTATTTTATTGTTAGGTAAATTGAAGTAATATCTTTTTAGATTGTGACTCTTTCTACTCTTCTGGAGAAAAGCTCCTAAGAAATAATAATCATGTAACATAGTGATGAAGAAATGTAGTGTAGTTTATTATTTCCTGGAATTTGTCAAGAAAATCATTAAGTGGCTAGCCGTTCTAGCATCACTGTAGGCATTCAGCAGATGTTTTTCTGTTTGGAGTCTCAAAATTACGGTCACTGCTGAGTTAGCTGTCATTTTCTGTATTAAAGAGTAGTTACAGAAGAAAGGGAATGTAGTTACGCCTTGTTAAGAGGATATTAAGGATACAGAATGACACAGTATCAGGGCTTCAGAATCATTTGCCAGTATATCATTGTATTGGTGAGCATGGTGAGAATTTGTTTGCTGGTGTTCTGATCTTGACATTTTTAAAGTTTCATAATGAATGGACTTACTGTCAAGGACTTTTCCCATTCTTGTGTTGTGGGAGTAGGGATTCTTGATGAGGCATAGTATTTTGATAGGAACTTTATACCTTGATATAATCCTAGAAGATAATGATGTCTCTTAGAAGTTGGGAGACAACTTTCATGTGACAAGCAGAGTAGGGTGGTCCTTTTGATAGTGGACATAGAATTACAGCCAAAATCATTGTTGTGTAATTAGAAGTCAGAAATTGTATTTTTCTTTTGAGTGTTCTTTTCTCAATCACTGTATAGCTTTGCTTTCAGAAATAGTAAATAGTATTGTTACTATTCAGCAGAAAAGGGATTAATTAGTATCAAATGCATACTATGCTGCAGGTCCTTTTTATACTCTTAATTCTCACAGCTACAATGAAGGTGGTAGGTATCCTCATTTGCATTCATTTGGCACATTTTGAGTTGCTTCTATTTGCCAGGCAGTAGGGATATAGTGATGAGCTCCCATGGACTTACAGTGATGAGATGAAGAGATACAGAGACTCAAAAGGTTAAGTAACTTGTCCCAGGTCACAGATAATGAGAGAGCTAGATTAAAAATCCAAGTCTGTCTGACTCTAAAGCCCTCAATTTTTCTACTGTACCATACAACTTTCTGAATACGTCGTCTCATTTTGAAGTTTCTCATCCACATGGTGATCTAGCAGCTTGGACACCTGAAAGCTGTTCAGGTTGGTGCAGAAGACTCTATGGCTGGAGGCAAGGGGATCATTTAGAGATGCTGACTTGAGGCTCTTTGGGGCCTAAGCTAGGTAGGCTTTTATGTGGGAGGAGATTCTGCCTTGAAACTCTCTTGGGGCCCCAGGGTGTGTGCTTTGAGACAGAGTTTTTATGAGGCACCTGGGATATGTCTGGGAGAGGGAAGTCTGATTAAAGAAATTCAGCAACCTTTTATTTATTTTATCTTTTGGGAAGAGGGGAGAATATTTTACTGGGGCCAAGAGTCGACTAGTAGTTGTAACTTCTTTATGAAAGCTTCTCTGTTGAACTATGTGGGATGCTTAGGTCAGGAGATCGTGAGGAACAAGTGAGAAAATACTTGTGAAGGCACTTTGTTAATTATAAATTGAACTACAAACTCAAAGTATTATTACCACTAAGACTTTCCTAGTGAGCCAATAGTTTGTTATATTTCATAGCTGGAAAAGGCTGGCATTTTAAAACACCTTTACAAACGAAAAATAGTTTAGAACTGCTGAACTGGGTGTTTTCTGACTCAGAACAGAAGTCAGACCACTCCCTCCATGAGTCAGTCAAGTAATATTTAATTTGAACGAACCAAATTTACAGGCAGAAACCATTTACAACGTCATTGAAGTTTGTGGCACTAGCGAAGAGTAAATGTTTGAATGCTTTTGCATGTAACTTTTTTAAAAGTCTGAAAGCCTTATGTATAATTTACTTGAAAAACATTCATAAAGTAAATTAGATTTCTTTTTCTTTTCATTTTTTGTGTCAGATCTCACTCTGTCACCCAGACTGGAGTGCAGTGGCACTATTATCGCAGCTTTGACCTGGGCTCAGGCGATCCTTCCACCTCAGTGTTTGGAGTAGCTGGGACTACAGGTGCATACCACCATGCCTGGCTAATGGTTTGTTGTTGTTGTTTTAATAGAGATGAGGTCTCGCTATGCTGCCCAGGCTGATCTCAAACTCCTGGGCTTATGCAGTCCTTGAGCCTCGGCCTCCTAAAGTGCTAGGATTACAACATGAGCCACCGCACTTGGCTGGATTTCTTTTTTTTTTTCTAGTTGGAGTCTCACTGTTGCCCAGGCTGAAGTGCAGTGGCATGCTCACAGCTATTGCAGCCTTGACCTGCTGGGTTCAGGCTATTTTTCCACCTCAACCTTCCAAGTAGCTGGAACTACAGGTGCATGCTACCATGCCTGGTTGAGTTTTTAATTTATTGTAGAGATGAGGTCTTGCCAAGTTGCCCAGGCTGGTCTCTAACTCCTGGGCTCAGGCAATCTTCTCACCTCCACCTGCTGGGATTCCAGGTGTGAGCCACCGTGCCCAGTTTATTTTTCTTAACAATTAACTTTTTATTCATTTTGGCCATATAAAAATAGCATTTTCTTATGTAGTAATTATGAAATACTTAACAATTTTGAGACACAAAGTTGAAATTTAGTGTTTGTACTTTTTTCTTTTTGTTATAATACAGGGTTGGTAACTAGTGAAGCCTCCATTGCAAATAAGATGCAGAGAGGAGCAAGTACATGCATTTTTACCTGTTGCTTTTGGAAGAGTGAAACTTGTTTTTGTGAAACTATGGTTGATTTCTTCAGGTGCTAGTCCATCAGCTGTTATACTTCTTGTTGAATAGAAGTTGGGGACTTTTAAAATTTTGAGGAATCAGAAATCAGGATTCATAGTTTTAAAATGGTAGACTTAGTTATGTTTGAGTAGGATAGTGGTTGAGAACTCGTGGTCTTGGGATACTGGTAAAGTCCAACATTATACTTTAGGGCTTTAGTTTTCAACATTTCTTTCTTGAGAATTTTCTTTATGCCAAATCAGAGACCGTCTCATTTAAAGCTCAGTAATCCTACAGGTGGTATTCTTTAAACTTTACAGATAAGAAAATTGATTTATAGTTTTTTTTTTTTTTTTTTAGTTGGAGTCTCACTCTGTCACCCAGACTGGAATGCAGTGGCTGCTCCCAGCCACCGCAGCCTTGACCTGCTGGGCTCCGGCAATCCTTCTGCCTCAGCCTTCCAAGTGGCCGGAACTACAGGCGCACGCTACCACGTCCAGCTAGTTTTTGATTTATTGTAGAGATGAGGTCTCGCCAAGTTGCCCAGGCGGGTCTCGAACCCACGGGCTCCCAAAGTGCTGGGATTACAGGCTGAGCGACCGAGCCTGGCCGATTCATAGATTGTTAAATCCCAGATTTTAGAATCCAAGTTATCGAGTACCAGTAAATAGGTGGCAGTGAAGAAAACTTTTTATTCTCCTTAGACTTTAAAGTACTTAAATCTCTGTCGAACAGTGGGTGCCACTAATTATAATTACTTTGAGAAATTTGAGTCTGTTAATCTGTGGAATATTTGAAGAGTCTTTTTACCATTTTCAACTTCAGACTTATATGTATAGAGGTGTCTGGTAGTTTTCTTTAGTTATTCTTTGTTTTATTGTCTGACTATAGTTCTCTGGCTCCATTGACTTCCAGGCCACTCACTGCCTTAGGACATGATGCCTTATAGGCTTGCTTGGTGGAGAGCTGACTTGGATATTGTATGAAAATCTTTTACCCCTCAGAGAGGTAGAGGTCTAGGCTGAATGAGAAGCTGTTACTAGCCTAGCACCTCTGTGAAAGAAGCTACACAGCACTGCAGGCTCTGTCCTCTTGGCATAGTTCCTCATTGTGGAGTTACCAGGACTCCCCTGCACATCTTAAGGTGATTTTCCTTATACTGTTTGTTCATTCATTGTGGATTTATAGGACACCAAAATCTTTTCTGGAAAAATGACTATGAAGAGTTGACAGATTATACCAGTGTTTTTTATGTGACTTGAATACAAATGTTTTTTATTTGCCTGTACTGATTTTCTTGTCCATAGGTTATGTTAACATGGCATCACCTTCAGTTTAAGTGGCCTAGAAACTAAATTTCATCATTTGAATATGAATTTACATTGCACAATATTGGCTTTTTAAACTGTAGAGAACTTTAAAATTAGACTTTTCTGTGACCCTTCCTGTGCTTCTTGAGCCTGGTTTGAAAAAATATTTTGAACATTAGAACAGTCTTTACCTTTAGAGAAGTGGTGTATTTAATTCCTCTCATAGTATTTTTGGGTTGAAATTTCATTCTTCTCAGAAAATGTTAATTCTTTTGGCATAAAATGCACACATGATATATTTGTTTTAGCAGATCAGATAAATTACTTTATATTTTTATTTCTGCAGTGGTCAAATATGTTGGCTCTTAACTAATGTATCGTTTGACAAGAATTCAAATTCACAATCAGGTTTGTTTTCTTCCAGTTGTCCTTTAGTTTTAGTTAAAATTTGAGCATCTTTTTATTTTCCCCACAACAGTATTTGTAAATTGGGCTTATATACATAATGTTGATTTTTATTGTTTTTAATAGCAAAACAAATTGTTGTGTTTTTCTACTTTCCATTACTGGTGAAAAGCTTTTCATGAGGGAACAGAGTGACTGGTTAGTGCAGAAGGATATGAGTCATCAGCAGGATTTGTCAGCAAATTGAGAAGGATGTGATGGAGAAACAATAGATTCTAGTGACATTATTTTCATTCCACATGTGTGGTTACAAACAAGTTTCCTTTTGGTGATTAGTTTCAATTATGCAAACAGTTTGGGCCTTTCTGGGTGAAAAACACTTTAAATGTAAGTCATAGACTATACACACATGTGTTTTTATTTTATTTTAATTTTTTTTCTTAGAGACGGATCTTGCTGTGGTGCCCAGGCTGGTTTTGAACTTCTAGCCTCAAGCAGTCCTCTTACTTATCCTCCCAAGTGCTGTGATTACAGGCATGTGCCACCTCACCCATCTCAATTGTTATTCTAGTGAGAAAGAATCTTCATTTGAAGGTCATCAACAAGTAGAATGTAGTTAAATTCTATTTTTTGTTGACTAGGATTTAATAAGTTGAGAATATTTTTGTTAAGCTTTTTGTTATTTATGGAGCTGCTCAGTAGATCAGAGGAAGCCCACTAATATGGCAGTATTTACTCTCTTACTACTATTCTTTTACATTCTTAAGAGCTTTTGTTGCATTTGAATTGATCTGAATATATCAGCATGTTAAAGGCCTTCCCAGAGTTATCTAACCAAAGACTAAGCATCTTTCTCAAGTCACACCACCATGGCCCTTTATTCACTTTTTGTACTAGTTTTCTGTCATAAAAGTTTACCTTTTCTTAGAAGTCTTAATGCTACTCCATTCTCCTCTCCTCCTCCTCAGATAAACTTTCCCAAGTATCTATTTTGCAACCTCACAAGACTTGTGTGTCTTCAAACTATGTAACATTGATATGAAAAGTTAACGCCAACCAAGTATTTTTCACTCACATTGATTCTTCTAGGAGCTTGATCCTGGATATTGTTTGTATGATGTGCACACAGCTCTGCAAAATGCTTGTTCAAAGATTGGATGTACTGCATTTTAGTGTCATTCAGACTTGGTATATTGTCTCTCATTTCAGTAAGCTTTTGGAGGAAGAGGACAAGAAAGATTGAATTTTGCATTCTTTAATTAGGAAGAGAAGGGAGGTAAATCCACATTGAGTAAAGAATAATTCCTTGACATGGCATAGAGGTATTTCCTCATTTTTATTTCACTTTCATGTGTAATGTGAAACATTTACTTTCATTGTATATTTTTGCTTTTGTTTTTTATTTGGGGGTCTTACTCTGTCACCCAGGCTGGAATGCTGTGGCATGATCCTGGTTCACTGCAGCCTCAGCCTCCTGGGCTCAAGTGATCCACCTCAGCCTCCTGAGTAGCTGGGACTACAGGTGTGTACCACCATATCCAGCTATTTTTTTTTTTTTTTGTAGAGGTCTCACTATGTTGCCCAGGCTAGTCTTGAACTTCTGGACTCAAGTGATCCTGCTGCCTTGGCCTCCCAAAGTGCTGGGATTACAGGTGTGAGCAGCTTTGCCCCTCCTGACTGTATGGTTTTTAAAGATTGTGATTGTAAATGTTACTGTGTTTTGTGAAAATAAACATTATACCATTATCAGACAGTTAGTGGGTAGACAGTACTTTTTTTTTTTTTTTTTTGAGTAGGAGTCTCACTCTGTTGAACAGGCTGGAGTATAGTGGCATGCTCACAGCCACCGCAGCCTTGACCTGATGGGCTCAGGCGATCCTTCCGCCTCAGTCTTCCAAGTAGCTGAAACTACAGGCACGTGCCACCATGCCCAGCTAATTTTTTGATTTATTGTAGAGACGAGGTCTCTCCAAGTTGCCCAGGCTGGTCTTGAAACCCTGGGGTCAGGCAATCCTCTCACCTTGGCCTCCCAAAGTACTGGGATTACAGGCATGAGCCACCGTGCCTGGCCTGACAATACATTTTAAAAGGCCACTAGCAGCTTCAAATAGGATGATGTGGA
This sequence comes from Tarsius wallacei, assembly GCA_963574415.1. Lineage (NCBI taxonomy): Eukaryota > Metazoa > Chordata > Mammalia > Primates > Tarsiidae > Tarsius > Tarsius wallacei. The sequence continues at coordinate 3,465 of CAUYQG010070356.1, read as the reverse complement.
TTCTTGTCTGTTTATCTTGTTCGTACTCAGTAGGCAGAGAGATGGCTGTGAAGTATACGTGATTTGTGAAAATCAAGTTTAGGAGAGGACGTGAAGTGTAACATACCTGGTTATAGGGGAAACTTGGACCAAAGTGCTCTAACAGCAGAAAAATTTCTGGGGCTCAAATGAAGTAATTTATGCTGACAAGATGTATTTTGGAATGTTTTTATTCTGTATCCTGTACATAGAGAGCTTCCCTCCCCCGCTTTAGGGATGGATACTGAAACAGGACCTTTAAATATGCTCAATACATTTGACAAAATGGGGAAATTAAAGAGTTAAGCTGACCCATAAACTGCTAAGTTCTGAAACATGGTATATTTCAAATAATGCTAACAATAGTTCTTGCTTTGCATGCTACTCCCGTGTTGTAGGTTATTTTGAAAGGTGATTCAAATAACCTTTCCTGAGTATCTATTTTGCAACTTCAGGGAACTTGCAGCTGTTGACAGCCATTCTAACTGTACTGATATAACTCAGAAAACATTTCAAAGTGGTGTTGACAGGCTGAATTTCAGGTGTTTTTTTAGTTTTTTACTACTGAATTTGCTTTATTACAATTGAAGCTCAGAATCTTAAGTATATTTCTTTATTAATGAAATTACTGATTAGTGGTTTTTGGATTAATGTATGTATAGTGATGTTGGAAACTAGAATGATTAAGGCTTAAATTGTTCTTCAGGAAAATTACTTAGCCTTTTGGGATTAAAGAAAGAAGGATGGGAGAAAGAAAACAAATGTTAGGATTTAATTTTATGAGGAAGCAACTGAATTGGAGATAGTTTTTATTTTATATGAAAGTTACTACAGTTATGTAGGAAAAGAACGTGCTTAAACTTTATAATAAGGAGCCTTGGGAGTCTTAAAATGCTCATAAAGTCTTTAAACATAAGGCCCATAGAAAGAATGGCCACAAATTTGTGAAGTGTTCTATTAAAAACAAAAAAAGAATAACCTTGATACCTTTGCTTGGAAACAAAAGTGTGGATGAATAGAATAAATTTAGTAGAGCTATTTAATGTAATTTAAAAAAGATTAGCTGAAAACTATTAGATGAATACTCAATAATAGGATTGTGCTGTTAGGATTTTATTTATTTATTATTATTATTTTTTGGTTTTTTTTTTTTTTTTGAGTTGGAGTCTCATTCAGTCGCCCAGACTAGAGTACAGTAGTCGCTCCCGGCCACCGCAGCCTCGACCTGCTGGGCTCCTGCGATCCTTCCACCTCAGCCTTCCGAGTAGCTGGAACTACAGGCGCATGCTACCACACCCGGCTGATTTTTTGATTTATTGAAGAGATGAGGTCTCGCCAAGTTGCCCAGGCGGGTCTCGAACCCACGGGCTCAGGCAATCCACTCACCTCAGCCTCCCAAAGCGCGGGATTACAGGCTGAGCCACCGAGCCCAGCTTATTTATTTATTTATTTATTTATTTATTTATTTATTGGGTTGGAGTCTCACTCCGTCACCCAGACTGGATTGCAGTGGCATGCTCCTGGCCACCGCAGCCTCGGCCTGCTGGGCTCCGGCGATCCTTCCACCTCAGCCTTCCAAGGAGCTGGAACTAGAGGCGCGTGCTACCACGCCCGGCTAATTTTTTGATTTATTGTAGAGATGAGGTCTCACCAATATGCCTAGGTCGGTCTCAAACCTGCGGGCTCAGGCAATCCACTCACCTTGGCCTCCCAAAGCGCAGGATTACAGGCTGAGCCACTGAGCCAGGCTGCTGTTAGGATTTTAAATGTTATTGCCAGTACTATTCAAATGCTTTTTTTAGAAAAAGTGAAAATTGGCTGTTAACTCTTTAAATTTTATTTGTGAAAGAAAAAACGTTTTGGACAAGAGATTCATCTGGAGAATTGCTAATCTTTAGAGGGAAAGTGAAGTCAGAATTGAAAAGTAAATATTTTCAAGTGTGACATGAAAATATAATGCACTTTTTTGTCTTACTGTTATTTGTAGAGGTAGAAATTACCAGAAAAGGACACCTACTAATCACTAAGGTACATACAAATTTGAAAACCACCCCCTTTTCATTTGGGTGGGAATAGGGCCCACAGAACTTGAGTAAATGTCACTGTTCTCAGAAGCAGGTGTGATTGTTGGTTAGTTGCTTTCCTTTCCTTTCTGAGTTGCAGACCATGTATTTTCTGCTGGTTCTAAAATGTCAAGACATTTTCCCACCATCAAGGTCATGACTTCTTTTTATAGAACTGATTATTGATTTCTGTACTGGAACTTGATTCTCAAGTTCCCCTCCTTAAATAAGGAAGTGGAAAAGTGGGAATAACCAAGGGAGTAACTATGAAACTTTTTTTAACAGTAAAAACAGTCTTGCTGTTTTTAGCTTATTTACTGGTGTTTTGAATCCTAATTTGTATACTTTTTTTTTTTTTTTTTTGTGAGTCAGAGTCTCACTCTGCTGCCCAGGCTGGAGTGCAGTGGCATGCTCACGGCCACTGTAGTCTTGACCTGTTGTGCTCCAGTGATCCTTCCGCCTCAGCCTTCCAAGTGGCTATAATTACAGGCACACACCACCATGCCTGGCTAATTTTTTGACTTAATGTAGAGAGGAGGTCTCGCCAAGTTGCCCAGGCTGGTCTCGAACCTGTGGGCTCAGGCAACCCTCTCACCTTGGCCTCCTGAAGTGCTGGGACTATGGACGTGAGCCACCATGCCTGGCCTTTTTTGGTTATTTTTTTAATGTATTGTAGAGACGAGGTCTCACCAAGTTGCCCAGGCTGGTCTCAAATCCGTGGGCTCGGGCTGTCCTCTTGTCTCTGCCTCCCAAAGTGCTGAGATTACAGGTGTGAGCCACCACACCTGGCTTGTGTAAAATTTAATTGATACCTCTTTACCAACTTCCTAGGACTTTAGTCATTGGGAGAGGAAAACTAATATTAATTTAAATCTTCTGATTTTCAAGGGGTTATCAATTTTAGTTTGATAAATGGAACAGTAGAGGGATGAACAAAGATAGGTATCACAAGGCTAGATAGAACTTGTTTCTACAGGACTCTGAGTTGGGAGTAGGTCAAGGGAAGTGAGTAAATTTTCAATTTGAGACCAGTTAACCAGAAGATGAGTGTTTAATTAGTAGAGGTAAATTCTCTTTAGTTGACCGGTCATCAGATACTTTTTTTCTCTAGTGGTCAAAGTGCAGTAGATATAGTAATACTTTACAGAGAAATTTATTAGCTTTTCTTCTTTGAAGATTGAGAAGATTTTGCAGTCTGTCATCTAGATATTCTCTGAATATTATAAGCTTTTATAAGTTCTTTTTTTTTTTTTTTTTTTGAGTTGGAGTCTCACTCTGTCGCCCAGACTGGAGTGCGGTGGCCGCTCCCGGCCACCGCAGCCTCGACCTGCTGGGCTCCGGCGATCCTTCCGCCTCAGCCTTCCGAGTAGCTGGAACTACAGGC
>CAUYQG010070355.1:0-76619 GCA_963574415.1 Tarsius wallacei | reverse complement strand
AGTAGCTGGAACTACAGGCGTGCACTACCACACCCGGCTAATTTTTTGATTTATTGTAGAGATGAGGTCTCGCCAAGTTGCCCAGGCGGGTCTCGAACCCGCGGGCTCAGGCAATCCACTCACCTCAGCCTCCCAAGGCACGGGATTACAGGCTGAGCCACTGAGCCCGGCTTAAAATAAGTTCTTACTCAGAAGTTTCAGAGACTTCAAGGCTGGTAAAATGGAAACCAAAAGATGAAACTGATCAGAATGAAGTAATGGATCATGAATTAGCATATTGCATTTGGATTTGCCTTCCTGTTATTTATTTCACTTTTATGATTATCTATGCTGTGAGAAATGAATTATTTTTTGTAATTAAAATAAACCATGGATAAACATAATAACCAATTTTTATATAATGCTTACTCTGCTTTTCTTCCTAGGTGTTTCACATATATCAACTGAGTTAATTAACTAATTAAATGAAATAATTTATTTCTTACAACAGAGTTATTATTAGGCCCACTTTTCAGATGGTAAAACTAAGACTCAATTTGCTAAAATAATCTTCATGAGGTATTGCAAATACTAAGTGGGCAAAGCCAGGGTTCAAACCCAGGAATCTGAAACCTAGTTCATGCATCCACATCACTATAATGTCTCTAATTCACCATTAGGAAGGCCAAAGAGGTTAGGAAATGCTAAATTAATGGGTTGGATACACTTACACTTACTTACACTTACACTTACTTGTAGGACTAATTATTTTGAAAAAAAACCATTTGTAAAGACATCTTTACGTACTAGATAGGCCCAAATAAAGCACAATTTCTAAGTATTTAAAGTCTTTATGACATAGTAAGGACCTTTTCAGATCAATGCAATAAGCTAGCCATGAAAGAAACCTAGTCTATATTGTGGCTTCTCTTCTGGCATTTGAATATGGGTCATAATTGTCCTCTAGAAGTTGCTTGATCCATTTCACTATAAGCTGTTAAATTCATGCCAATTAATAATATCTACCTGTTTGTATGAGCTGTCAGCAGATACATCACTATAAATATTGAGACATGATAAATCAAAAGCAAAAGAATTTATTTCTTCAGTACAGAACCATTTATTGATTTTCTACCAGATACCAGTCACTGTCCTAGGCAATGGAGCCTCTCACAGTTTTAATTGCTCCTTAGTGAATGTAAGCCTTGGTTTCCTGATTTGGATGCAGAGGAAGATAATGACTAGATTTTTAATGTGACATTTTCAGACCCAATAGGTGCTTCCTATTCTCTTCATTTGTTTTCTGCATCATGATATGATACTGTTTTCTTCTAATGAGTAATACATCAGTGCCTCTGAAATGATCCAACTGTCTTTACTAATTTTCTGGAAGAATATGTTTTCAAAGATGTCATCTATCTGTAGAGAGGGAGACACTACTAACAGTTAATATGCAAGTCCAGCATTGCATTTAATGGCAGAAGAACCTGAGATGAGATTTGGGACACAAACCTTTAAATGTTTCATATAGTAGTAACTTGCTTTGTGTTTTGAGTAGTGCCTTCTAATTAGTTCTAGGTGTTGCCAAAATTTTTCCAATGTCTTATTCTTATGGCGTAATAACCTTGGCCTACTTCTTACTGGGAGTTTACCTCTGCTAGCTTACCTCAACAGATTGTATGGTGTGAGGGAAATCAACAATTCATTTTTAACATCAGTGAGCTAGATAAACCCACAAGAGTTTCAGCCAAGTCTTGCATCTTCCAGACAGAGAAACACATGTTTTTCCTGTTCCAAGATGCACAGTTTACAATCAGCAATTGACAGTTTTGCAGAACTTCCTGGGGTCAGATCTATCACAGTGGTTCCTTAAAGTCTGACTGAGTGTGCTGTGAGTGTATCTGTAACCACCCTTTTCTGCCAAGTTTAATTCCATATGAGCTTTTCAACCTTGAACGTGCTCAATAAATGTTAAGGCTGGTTAAGTAACGGGAAGAAAGCTGTTAATCACCTGCAAAGCCAGATGGTGGTGATTGAGCTATGAGAAGTCTGAACACTTTCTATATGCTGAAAGGTGGAAAGTTAGTGTGATGTGTTTTTCATTTTAAACACCTGTCAATAGTAGTACGAACTGTGTCTTAGTCTGTTTGTGTTGCTATAACAGAATACCTGAGGCTGGGTAATTTATATAGAAAAGAGGTTTACTTGGCTCACTATTTTGGTGACCGGAAAGTCCAAAAGCATGGTGCTGACATATGCTTGGCTTTTGGTGAGGACTTTCCCGCTAGGTCATAATGTGGTAGAAGGTCATAGGGAAAGTGGGCATGTGTGAAAGGGGGCCCAAAACAAAGAGAAATCTCACCGCATAACAACTGATTCTCACTGGGGCTAATCCATTCCTGAGAAAGCAAGAACTCACTCGCTCTGGAGAGATGACATGAATCTATTAGTGAATAATCTGCCCCCAAGACCCAAACACCCCTCAATTTCCCCAATTCCCAACATTGCCACACTAGGAATCAAATTTTAATAGATTTTTGGTAGGCACACACCACATCCAAAGCAAAGCAAACTGTATTTTGCCGCTTAATATTGCTGATTGTTAGAAAAAGGAATAGTGGGAAATTGATTTACTCAGATCTGGAAACCATTTTTTGTGCACTAGAGCATAATTAATTCATATATATATACTGGTAAGTATATGGCTATTGCTACTTTTTAGAACATACTAGTGGAAAATTATCTGAAAACAAAAACCCTGTATTTTTTGTATTGTTTATGTTGGTAAGATGAATCTTTATTAAAAATCATGACTCCTACAGAGAAATAGTAAGAATAGTCATGATCTGGAATGTCATTCAAATGAACCCTGTGAGAAAATCTGAGAAGAACCAGATTTTAGTTATTGGTTTCATTCCCTGCTCTCACCTTTCCAGGAAGATGGCATCCATGTCCCCTTACTGCCTTTTTCCCACCTAAAATTTCTAGAACTGTTTCATTTTAACCATGTCCCCACCTATCCCTACCACACTCTTTATCTCTAAGAGTAGAGGCACAAGATTCTTTTGCTAGTCTTTCACAGAAAGGTTTGCATCTTATAAAGAAACATATTTTTCACTTTTTAATGCAATCCTTTAAAGTACTCTTCTTTTATTCTCACATGTAATAAACTGAGGCTCAGGACCACTGTGTGCTGTTCGTTGTCCATAGCCGTATGCTAGCGACCAAAGTGTAGGTCACCAAAGAGTAGGGAAGGAAACATGGTTGTCATAGCTATGCTGCTCTCAGGACTTCTGAAAAAGTGAGTCTGAACCACTTGCATCTCAATTGCCAGGGTGCTTGTTTAAACACTCATGTGGGGGCCACATCCCAGAATGACTGAATCAGAATTTCTTGAATGTCCAGTAATCTTACTTTAAATAAATATTACAAGTAATTTTACTGCATTTGAGAGTCCCTTTATCTGCTATCTTAAAAAAAAGGCATAAAATGATTTTCATTTCATTGTACATTAGAAGTTTGAATGATTTTATGAATGCTTCTTTAATACATTTTATCCTTAGAACAAACCCTGACATGCACCAGTATTCCTCCTCCTGCACCTTCCTTTCCCCCAGTACCTTTGATGATGGAGAACCCAAGTCTCTGAGAGGGAAAGAGATTTGCCCAAAGTCACATAGCAAGTCCTGAATTTGAAACTATTTTGTAATTTAAATACAGAGTACCATTATCAGAAATTATTCAAGTAATTCTGCTCTTTTTAGTGAATCTGTAATAGATGTGCTGTAGGTATGTGCTATGTATCAGTAATGCACGCTTCTGTGGTCTGGAGCATAGTCTCCAACATGCCTATAGTGTGCAAATCTCAGAGCCTCAGAGTTTGTTCCGCAGAGCCAGTCCTACAACCTTGGTCTTTGAGGAAAAAATCCCCCAGAGTGTAATGACAGGTGCTCAGACTGATTATACCTACAGGGAGCAGATCTAGTCTGTGACCATGAAACTTCATCAAACCTTCCAGCCTATTTGAGGCAAGACTTGAAAAATGAGTCACAGACTAAGAGAAAGAATGATGGGATTTTCTTTTTCCTTCCCTGTGAGCCACCCTTGCCCTTCATTTCAAATCAAGAAAGAGGGCCTAGAAGAGCTTTCAGTTAAGGTTGGAGTTGCCTACACATTTTATTTTTATTTTATTTCCCCAGCTGGAAATTGCCATATCTGCAGAACTTTGGGTTCTGAGGCTTCTCTGGAGCCCAACAGAAAACCATGAGAGAGTCCTTGGGAGAGCTGGATGACCATCATCTAAGATTGGGGGCATATGTTAGGATGTTGCTTGCTTTGTATTTGGAGAAGACTGAAGATAGGAAGGAGGTTCAAACAACCTGGATTAGCAAGGATCAAAAACAGGGCAATGGAGGAGCAAGAAGGCATGAGTTGCCATACGTTTCAGGAGGTAACTGACTAGAATTGTCTTGATGTGATCCCAGTAGTAAGAGGCCAGGAGACATAAGTCCAGGGACGGGGGCTGAGAGAGAGTCAGAGGAGTCAGCAGGAGAGTGCACACTGCAAGTCAGTCCTTGGGCTCTGCATCTCTCTCTCCTGAGCTCTATCTATCTGAGCTCTCTATGCCCAGTGTTTTTAAAACCCTTTCTCTCTCTCTCTTTCAATCTCCTCTCCTTTGTCTCTCTTCCCCAAATTTCCTTCTAAGCAGCAGTTTAGCTATCTGTCGTTCTTCTCATCCAAACCTAATAAGTTGTTTCTAGATTCAGAACCCTTTAATATCTCAAAAAGTACAAAAAGTCATAACTCATTTTTATTTATTGTCAATTTAATTTATGTATTAAAATTACTTCTTTGATGATTTCAAGAAAAACATGTTATAAAGAGAAGATAATTTCTTCAATTTTGGAAGTAAAGGTATTCAGTGTTATCAGTTACCTAAGATGATAAGTAGGTCTTTTTTTTTTTTTTTTTGAGTTGGAGTCTCACTCTGTTTGCCCAAACTGGAGTGCAGTGGCACGTTCCCGGCCACCACAGCCTCGACCTGCTGGGCTCCGGCAATCCTTCTGCCTCAGCCTTCCAAGCAGCTGGAACTACAGGCACTTGCTACCATGACCGGCTAATTTTTTTTTTTTTAAATTTATTGTAGAGATGAGGTCTCACCAAGTTGCCCAGGCGGGTCTCGAACCCACGGGCTCAGGCAATCCACTCACCTCAGCCTCCCAAAGCGCGGGAGATAAGTGGGCCTTAAATTTGACTGGATTAAATTTCCTGGCAGTAAGGAAAAGAAAGGAGATGTGAGAGTTATGAAGCACTGACTTTTTGGCACAAGAAAACATTTCAATTTGTCAGTAAAGAAACTTATTTCATAACATAAATCTAAACATAATTTATTGTCAGAGCCATTAAATAAGACGCTATGGCTGGACACAGTGGCTCATACCTGTAATACCAGCACTTTGGAAGGCCAAGGCACACTCATTTGTGGCCAGGAGTTCAAGACCAGCCTAGCTAACATAGTGAGACCACATTTCTACAAAAACAATTAAAAATAATAAAAACAATTAGCTGGGTGTGATGTAACCCCAACTACTCAGAAGGTTGAGACATGAGAATCACTTGAGCTCTGGAATACCAGGCTACAGTGAGCTATGATCACACCACTGCACTCCAGCCTGAATGACAGAGTGGATAACCTGTCTTAAAATAAATAAATAAATAGATAGATAAATAAATAAATAAAACACTATGACTTTCAAGAAACATAAATGCTGTTAGCATGGACAGTTCTTGAATTGATACTTTGTAAAGCTAGAGTGCATAATATACTTTGTAAGGGCGATTCTGTGGAATAGTAAAAAGCACACTGGAACTGAAGTCAGAATGCCTGGACTTGAATCCTGAGCCTACAACTTTGAGGGACTCTAAATATTTAGTGTGAGCTGAGCAACATTTTTTTTTCTTGTGTATACAGAATAATACCTGCTTATAGATTTTTTAAGAAAATAAAGTGAATTAATAAACATGAAAGTGTATAAATTTGCCTGGCTTAAACTAGAAGACTAAATATTTTCTAATTTATTTCTAAAATTTAATCTGAGAAAAGAAAGAGGGGAAGAGGATCTAACTAGATATTTTTCTCATGGCATTTAGCTTTATTTTTGCACTTTATATATATAAAATTTTCTTCTCTCAGAAGTTGTATTCCCATTTTAGAGAGAGAAAATGAGGCTCTTGGATCCTGGATTGAGTGTGGCCCATAGACACGCACAGGCTCTGTAGAAAACAAAACAAAGGAATATGGGACAAAACAACAGTGGTACCACTCTACTTAACTGTTCTTTTGAGGACCACCTGACACCTTTGCCTTCAGGGGCATTTCAGTAGAGTTCCATGGTGGGTTTTTTCTTTGAAGTGGAGAGACCTGTAGGCTTCATAGTTTGGTAAGCAGCAAAGCAGAGTGTTTTTCCTGCAGCCTTAGTAGGGAACTGACAACCCTCCAAATTAGTCCAGAAGAACAGAAACTGCTATAGTCTCATAAGTACCCAAGGAATGTCGCTGTTCTAGGAGTACCACTGTTGAGCCCCAGTTGTAAATATATCTATGTATTGGCAACACATTAGAATATGTCCTCTAAGGAAAGCTAAGTGTCTTTAAAGACATTCAATTATAACCCCCCAGAGGATTGATTTTCAACTTAAAAAATTTTGATTAATGAGTTTTTTAAAAAGGAGTTATCATTATTGACATTCAAAATTGAAACCTAAATCATTAAATGCATGAAATGTTTCAAAATATGCAGAAAAAAATACCAACAAATGAAAACCGTCAGAAAATGTATAAAAGATTTAGAAGGCAGATTTAATAGACATAACTTACAAATAATGGAAATCCAAAAAGAAGAAAAAGAAACATATGGAAGAGAGAATATAATTTCTTAAGGGAAGAAAATTTACCTCAGTTATAGAATAGGTATCTCTGAATCTGCTGATTAGAAGGATTTGGTAAGGTGCAGAGATTTATTTTTTTTAAGGACACATACCTGGGCTATATGGGTAAAATTTATGAACTCTGAGAATAAGATGAAGAACACTTGCAAATTTCTAGTAAGAATAAAAATGTCTTACAGAGGAAAGACAGTTTTTTATATCAGATAAACAGTAGCAACAATAAAAGCCAGAGACTTAAAAAACAAAAAATAAAAACAAAACTACAGACTGATTAAAAAAAAGAAACAAAAAGAACTGCAGCCCAAGAATTCCATATCTTGGTGGTAATATTCTATACCAGTTAAGATGAAAGATATTTCAGGACATGCAAGAATTCACATAATATCTATGTGACTATCTTGTCTGAGAAAACATTTCTTTGTGAGAAATTACTTATGAGAAATTATTTATGAAAAATAATATCTGAGGAAAACATTCATATTATGAGAATAGACATACCAAATGAATCAGAACAGAAACTTCAAGATCAGCAGTAGCAGGAGAGGAGAGGCACTGATTATATGCGAGTAATTCTGTATCTTGTACAGTTAAATTTAAATGGAACAACATAATGACACAGTGATTTGGAAAATACAAAAATAATGCTAAATGATAATAATTAAAAAGAAGAGACACACTACAACCAGGATAATCTCTGAGAGACTGGGTGGTTCAGGGCACTTCAGCCAGTGTGTGGTAGGAAGAATAATGGCCTCCCCAAAAGATGCCCACATTCTAATTCCAGGCACCTGAGAATATGCTATATTACATAGTAAAAGGACTCTATTTACAAAGTGACTAAATTATGAACCTTGACATGGGGCGATTTTTTGGGTGGACTCAATCTAATCATAAGAGTCCTTAGGTATAGAGACTTTCCCAATTGTCATCAATGAGTTTAATTATGGAAGAGTGGTTGGAAAGGTTCAATACTGCTGGCCTCTAGAAACTGGAGAAAACAAGGAAACAAACTCCCCTAGAGCCTCCAGGAAGAAATGCACTTTGACACTTTGATTTTAGCCCAATGATATCTATGTTGAACTTCTAACCAAAGTAACTATATATATATATATATATATAGAGAGAGAGAGAGAGAGAGAGAGAGAGAGAGAGAGAGAGAGAGTCTTGAGAGTCTTGTTCTGTTGCCAGGCTGGAGTGCAGTGGCACACTCATAGCCACCGCAGCCTCGACCTGCTGGACTCAGGTGATTCTTCCACTTCAGACTTCCAAGTAACTGGAACTACAGACACGCACCACCATGCCTCGCTAAATTTTTGATTTATTGTAGAGATGAGGTCTCACCAAATTGCCCAGGCTGGTCTCAAACCCGTGGGCTCAGGCAATCCTCTCACCTCGGCCTCCCAAAGTGCTGGGATTATAGGCGTCAGCCACCATGCCAGGCCTATATGTTGTTTTAAGTCACTGTCTTTGTGGCTTTGTGGTTAATTGCTATAGCATTAGTAGCAAATTAATACACAGAATCATCCACTCAAGACAACTATAACTGAAAGGAGATCACACTGTTAATAACACTGTATATGACTAGTCTGATATATGCTACTTAAAGACAGGAAAGGTCACCTGGGTTAAAAAATGCACTAAGTATATATTGCTTATAGGAAATAACCCTTAAAACAAAGTGATAAAATATAAAAGATAAAGGAATACAAAGAAAGTTATACTGGCAACATCAATTTCAGGTAAGGGAGAATTTTAGGCTAAAAATCTCTAAACAGCAAAGATATTGCAAAATAATAAAACACAGTTTATGAAGACAACTAAACAGTATATTGTATAAAACAAACAGCATTTCAGTCAAATATTTTAAAAATCCTTATTATAAATGCAAGGAAAATAGGATTTAAAAATATAACCCTAATGGGAACATTTAAATATATTTCTTCCACAACTAGATAAATACCATAAACCAAAAAAAAAGGTAAGAATGGTGTTTGGAATAATTCAGTTAGCAAAGAAAGTATGCCTTTGATAGAGAGAGCATAACTGTATTTTGTTATGTACATGAAATATTTATAAAATCAGTCATGTGCTGACCTATACACAAATACAAACTTTTAAAAAGTTCAAAAGACAAATACACTTTTAGGTCGCATGTTTTACTCAGAAATAAACAAGTATCTGAGAAAAAAACTCTTTGGATATTAAGAAATATACTCCAAAATTGGCCTTGGAAAAAATAAAGGCTATTCACATATATACTCTCTAGAAAGTAAGAATTAAGAGAACACATCACACTGCATGGTTTTGAATGCCATTGAAAAACCTAAATATGAAATAACTTTAAATTTATCTTAAGAAATAGAAAGAAAAAATAAGCCAAAAAATGTGGAAGAGGGGAAGCAAGTCAAAAGGGGATAAATTATTAAAGGAAATAGAAAGGAAAAGTAGAAAAAAAGCCTAAATGCTGTTCTTTAAAAAGATCAATAAGTGGAGATCAACCCTTATGAACTTGATTAAAAAATAAAAAGAAAGAGAAAAAATGCACATATTTAGGAATTAGGAAGAAGTCTTAAAAAATAATAAGAAATTGGGGAAAAGGATAAAACCAAAAATAAGAAAAGATAAAAAGAGCTTTAAGTGGATACTAACTAAAATTTAAATATAACATTTATAGAAAACTTACCAGCTGAGTAAAGTGGCTCATGCCTGTAATTCCAACAATTTGAGAGGCAGAGGTGAGAGAATTGCCTGAGTCCTGGGTTCAAGACCAGACTGGGCAACTTAGTGAGACCTCATCTCTACAATCAATTAAAAAAAAAATTAGCTGGGTGTGGTGGCACATGCCTATAGTCCCAGCTACCTGGGAGACTGAGGCAGAAGGATCCTCTGAACCCAGTAGTTTGAGGCTACAGCGGTTGTGGGCATGCAACTCCTTCCTAGGTAACAGAGTGAGACTCTGACTCAAAAAAAAGGAAGAAAATTTACCTAGTAAAATACAAAGTAACAAAAAAAAAATTTTTTTTTTGAGTCGGAGTCTCATTCTGTCACCCAGACTGGAGTGCAGTGGCCGCTCCTGGCCACTGCAGCCTCGACTTGCTGGGCTCCAGCGATCCTTCCGCCTCAGCCTTCCAAGTAGCCAGAACTACAGGCACGCGCTACCACGCCCGGCTAATTTTTTTGATTTATTGTAGAGATGAGGTTTCGCCAAGTTGCCCAGGCGGGTCTCGAACCGGGGGCTCAGGCAAGTCACTCACCTTGGCCTCCCAAAGCGCGGGATTACAGGCTGAGCCACCGAGCCCGGCCCAAAGTATCAAAATTAACCTCTCGATGAAGTTGAAAATATTGCTATGGTTGACTAATTACGGAGAACTTTGGAAAATAATTTTTAAAATACCATTTAAAGAGATTTCCTAGTGTAGAACCAACCTTGCATTCCTGAAATAAATCATACTTATTTATATTGAATTGTTTTGGGGGCACACTGATGGATTCTGTTAATATTTTATTTAGACATTCCATCATAATCATAATAATAGTTTAAACTTGGACTATTTTAAAAATCAGATTTAGTAATAAAGGAAATTAGAGATCTTTTGTTATTCCTCTAAAATGGCAATAGTTTAGAAAATAATACTGTTTCTTTAAAATTAAGAAAGGACTCAACTTTGAAATACTTTAATTTCTCTGCTCATTTTTAAGTGGTTTCTCTTTAATTGTTTTCTAAACTATTCCATAGTAATTGACCATTTACTTTTTTTTACTCTTTTAAGAAGTTAATTTTGGTAATTTGTACTTTACTAAGACAATTTTCTATAATTGTTGTCTGTAAATTTTATTTAGTATTCCTTTATAATTCTTTTAAACTTTCCTTTATTTTTGGCTCTCCATGACTGGACTTTATTAACATTTCCAGTCCGCCCTTGCATTACTCTACTTCATGCTCATGGTCAAGCATAAACAAATTTCCAACCCCTTTCATGTTCATCCTCTGTTTTGAATGTACTCTTGGTCTTTGAACTCTGATTGAACTTAGGTTTCTTTTTAAGGAATCATTTCCCATAAATCCCTCTCAAACTAGAGAAAAAATAAGTGTCTTTTTAAATCTTTACTGCTGTTTACAGACAATTTCCCATTTTCTTCTGTGCCTGTGTTCAAACCCTGGGTGACACCCAGCACAGCATTCCTTTTTTGAAGTCCTCTATACCCCATTCTTTCTCATTTCTTGAAGACTTTAGCATCTCACTTATTATATTACATACAATGGTACCTTTGCCATAAATATGATGACCTGCTATTCAAGCCTGAGGGGCAATAATAGGAAAACCATCTCTATTTGTTTGGGACTGAGAAGTTTTCTGAGACACAATACTTTCAATGTTAAAACTGGGAAATTACCAAACAAACTAGGAAAATTTCCTTAATCTAGTCCTAAATTTGGTGATTTCAGTGTCCATATAGGCAATCTGTTCAATGCCTTGGCCTCTTGGTTTCTTATCTCCCTCTGCAATAATCTCATTTTCACTAGTACCTTAAGTTACTCCCTACCCCCTATAACAAACCCTAGGACATGTTCGTATTGATAACTGTATAACCTCTATGACATAAATCTTAATCCTCCTTCTCTGTGATTATAACTTCCTATCAATCCATTTGTTCTATTACCATAATTTTAATACTTCTTTGACCCATTTCACAGACATATAACCAAGTGATCATCTTTATATTATCTCTCAATTTTTTGTGCCCTCTTCTCCCTTCTTACCTAGTTTTCATATCTCATCTCTTTAACACTTCCTTTCATACACTTTCTGTCTCTATATTGTATTTGTCTGGCAAAAATCATGTTTAACTCCAACTCTCTGCCTATTTTCAGCTTACACTCACAATTTATTTCATGGTTGGAGAAAAGGACAAAAACTATGTTGACTTTTCTTCCTCTAAATCCAACACAAACCTCTGTGTTACCTGCCAATCTGATAACATTTCCCAAGTATAGCCTTTCTCCTATCCTCCAGGACAACTGTGTCACAAATTATCCTTTCTCTTCAGATCTTCAGCATCTGTTCTCCCATTTCTTAGCTGATGCCCTTGCTTCTTCTTGAACCAATGAGATCTACAAGTTAACATCACATTTACCACTTTGCTAGATCTAAACCCATACCCCCATCCTCTCACTTATTCCTGTGACTCTGAAGCCACTCTCTCCACCAATGTGCTGAATATTTTGTTCTCTTACCACTTCAAGTGATAAGACCAAGTATCTTTTATTTTTCACCTTTTACTAAGTATGCCTATCAACATATATCACACAATAATAATTCCATCATAAAAATACTTCCCTTGATCTTACTTTTATCTATATCTCATTTTTCTGTTCTCTATTATACCAAAGCTCTACTAAAGAGCTGTAGAAACTCTCCGTTTTCATTTCCCCCTTCTTAATCTTTCTAAAGATCACTCTAATCAGGTTTTTATACCCACTGTTCTAATACAGTACTTGTCACCCATGTTCCCTACCTTGCCAAATTCAATGATCATACCAATCTCCATCTTAATCAACCTATGGGTAGATTCAGCACAATGATCACTCCTTCCTTGAACAACTACCATGATTTGGGTTCTGGAATACCAGTCTCTTGATTCTCACACCTCACTGGCCACTTATACTCAGCCTCCTTTACTGGGTCTACCTAGTATCCTAAATGTCAGAATTCATTCAGGCTCAGTGCTAGGATATCTTCTCTCTACATTCACTTGGTGGTCTCATCTCATTTCATGGCATGAAGTAACATTCATACTCTCACTGCTCCTAAATTATATCCCAGTCTTAGATCTTTTCCCTGACTCTTACAATATTTCACTTGCTAATATCAAATTCTTGAAGTTATTTTTGACCTCTCACATGGCAAATATGATTTATCAGCGAAATCTTTTCAGTTATACTTTTTAATATACTAAAATTGTAACCATTTCTTTTCATATTCCCCATAGCCATCCTAGTCTAGATCACTATAATTTTTGAATGTATTTCAATAGTATCCTGTTTCCCCCTACTCTTCCTTTGCTTCCCTAGACAAAGTTGGCAGATGATACTACTCCTCAATGTATCATCCAAGGCCTTATACTTTTTCTACTTAAGAAGTGGTTTGTGGGCCAGCAAGCATCACAACACCTGTAAGCTTGTTAGAAATGCAGAATCTCAGACCCTACCCCCAGACCTAAAGAATCAAATTTGAAGTTTAAAAAGATTCCCAGATGATTCATACTGCATTTTAATGAGAAACACTGCCTATGAGTTCTTACCTTTCCCCACTGCTTCCCAGGTATCCTTGTTCCTGCTCTGGAGCCATTATATCCTCCCTTGCTCATTGCAGTTCCCTGGATATACCAGGATCCAGGTCTGGGTGATGTTTAAGTAGAAGATGATGGAGGACGCAACACAAATAGAATGTTTTTAGGAGATAACAGAAAATCAGGTATAGATGGGATGCATGCTGCATTCATTCATTTATTCAGCAAATACTTTATTTACAGCAGAAAATATTTTTGTTATGCTTTCTAAAATCCATTTTAATCAGGTTTTCATATGCATCATTCTAGCGCAATAGTACCTATACTTCCAGTCATGTTCTTAACTGTTCCTTCTGTCTGAAATGTGCTTTATCCAGGTAGCTGCAGAGCTTGGTCTCCATTCATGATTCTGCTTAAACGTTACACTCTCAGAGGGACTTTTGCTGACGACCTTATCTAAGAGGGCCATCCCAACCCCATCCCTGTGTTTACTTTCCTCTACACCTAACTTTATATTGAACCAATTGATACATTATGATTTTTTCTGTTTCTCATTCATCTCTCCATGTTAGAATATAGACCCATGAAATTAGGTACTTAATTTTGTCTCCTAAGAAAGTGCCTGTTCCTAGCAGACCATCAATAAAATATCTACTGAATCAATGAACCAATGTGGCATGCCCCACGGCCATACCTCATTCTTTGTTATGTCCTATATGCACTCTAGCTGTGTTCCTTCTTCCATCATCTTCTATTGAGATGTCATCCACATCTGAAGCCTCCACTCAAACATCACGTCTTCCAAGGGGGTTTTGCTAACTTCCCCAAGTGAAAATAATGTCTCTTTCCTCTGTTTCCATTTAATTTCCTATCACTCTTTGATTGAAATCTACCACATTCTGCCTCATGCTTTGAGTGTTATAATGATCTATTCTCTTTTTTTCAACTTTCAAATGGGTATAATTTATATATAATAAAATGAGCACATTACAAATGTGAAGTGAAGCTTGACAAATATATACTCTGTCTAATCACTAACACAATCAAGATAGACAGAGATGTTCTTCCATGCCACCTTCCACAGCCAGCTTCCTCTTGCCCCACTGATTCCTGCATTAGGCAACCACAAATCCTATTCCATCAGTAGAAACTAGTTTTGCCAATTCTGGGACTAGAATGAATTATATAGTAGAAACCCTTTAGAGTTTGATTTTTTTTCATTTAGCATAAGGTTTTGAAATTCATCAATGCCATTTTGTGTATTACTAGTTATTCTTTTTATTGCTGAGTAATATTCCATAATATAGATATATTATGATTTGTTTATCCATTCACCTGTTAATAGACTACTTAGTTGTTTCCAGTTTGGGATATTTTGAATACAACTTTGATGAATA
The DNA here is from genome assembly GCA_963574415.1 of Tarsius wallacei. NCBI lineage: Eukaryota > Metazoa > Chordata > Mammalia > Primates > Tarsiidae > Tarsius > Tarsius wallacei. Next base: position 62,005 of record CAUYQG010070355.1, on the reverse strand, counting down.
TTATTTTGTAGACATATGCCTTTATTTATTGGGTGTAAATACCTAAGAGTAGAAGCAGTGGGTTTTATAATAATATTTTTATAAAAATTGATAACATGTTTTTGAAAGTGGCTGTAGAAATTATACTTCCACTAGCTATGTTTATTTTGCATTTCCCTGGTAACTAATGATGTTGACCATCTTTTCCTGTGCTTACTGGCATTCCTATATTGTCTTTTGTACAGCACCTGTTCAGGACTTATGCCCATTTTACAATTGGCTTGTTGTCTTCTTATTACTGAGTTGTAAGATTCTTCGTTTTTATATTGACATAAAATTATATTTATATATATTTACTTTTTTTTCTTTTTTTGAGTTGGAGTCTTACTCTGTCGCCCAGACTGGAGTGCAGTGGCCGCTCCTGGCCACTGCAGCCTCTACCTGGTCTCCGGCGATCCTTCCACCTCAGCCTTCCGAGTAGCCGGAATTACAGGCATGCGCTACCACACCTGGCTGATTTTTGATTTATTGTAGAGATGAGGTCTTGCCAAGTTGCCCAGGTGGGTCTCAAACTCGTGGGCTCAGGCAATCCACTCACCTCAGCCTCCCAAAGGCGCGGGATTACAGGCTGAGCCACCGAGCCTGGCCTAATTTTCTTAAAATTATATTTTAAGAAACAGAAATTTAATTATTTTTGCCTTTCATTAGTATTTTTTATAGCATAAAACATCTTTGCCTTCCCCAGTGCCTTCCCCAGTGTCACCATTTTAAAGAAAAGAATTATCTCTGGATCAAGGAATTGCTCACATGGTTAGTGATATTTATATGATTGTTGAACTCAATGATAATTCAAGTAGAAGAAGCATAATTTTAATGCAGCTAATTGTCATTCCAGTTGTTTAACTGATGATTAAATATGCAGGTTTACTCAAACTATAAGTGACATCATCAAAATGAGATTACATTTGTCATAATGCTCCTGCTAGCTCTAATTTTATCAATTTCTCTCTTCTTTAAACATGAAACAAGCATAAATTCAGCATCAGCCACATCATTGCAAGCAACAGATGCCAGACTTTTTTCGGGTAATAAATGGATTTATAGGAAGTCTATTATGTAGCTCACAAGATTTGGGAGAATCTGCAAACATAGTCTCAGAAAAAGTAGGCAGGATCTGTATATCTGACAAAAGCCTAACATCTAGTTCTAGTATCTATAAGGAACTCAAACGTGCCAACAGAAAAACAAAATACAGCCCCATTAAAAAGTGGGCAAACCACATGAATAGACACTTCTCTAAAGAATATATACGGGCAGCCAACAGACACATGGAAAAGTGCTCAGCCTCACTAATCATGAGAGAAATGCAAATCAAAACCACATTGAGATACCACCTAACTCCAGTAAGGATGGCCATCATTTATAAAACAAACAAAAACAGATGCTGGTGAGGATACAGAGAAAAACGAACGCTTCTACACTGCTGGTGGGAATGCAAGCTAGTGCAACCTCTTTGGAAGACAGCGTGGTGATTTCTGAAAGAATTAGAAATTGACCTTCCATACAACCCAGCAATCCCCGTATTGGTAATATACCCGGGGGAACTCAAACTATTCTACAAAAAAGATACCTACACACGAATGTTTGTTGCAGCTCTAGTCACAATAGCAAAAACGGGCAATTAACCATGCTGCCCATCAAAGTTGAACGGGATAAAAACAATATAGTACATATACGCAATAGAATATTATGTAGTCATAAAGAAGGACAAACATATGAACTTTGCAGCAACTTGGATGGATTTAGAGTCTATCATACTCAGTGATCTATCACAGAAACAAAGAATAGAGTACCATATGTTCTCACTCATAAGTGAACCTTAAACAATTATCATAATACTATAACATTTGTATACCTAACCCTGAACTATACCCCACATCTCTAAAATAAAAAAAAAAGGACAAAGATATGGACTTTGCAGCAATTTGGATGGATTTAGAATCTATCATACTCAGTGATCTATCACAGAAACAAAGAACGGAGTACCATATGTTCTCACTCATAAGCGAACCTTGAACAATAATCACAATACTATAACAAAGAGGTTAGCACTTGAGGGAAGCTGCCAAGGGAGGGGGACACACCTCTTCAACAAGGGTACCTGCATAATAAACATTTGTATACCTAACCCTGAATTGTACCTCACATCTTTAAAATAAAAAATTAAAGAAAAGGAAAAAGTAGGCAGGAACCAAGAGGGTTCTGGAAGCTAAAAGGCAGGAAGATACTGGCAAGATGCTTCTTCTTGTTCATAACACAATATTTTGGAGAGTAGTATCAAATATATTCAACACATACTTATTAATCACCTTTTTGAGTGTCAGTGTTCCAAATGTTGGAGATGTATTAATTAACAAAATAGATTAAAAAGCTTATACTATTGAGGAAAAGAAAAACAATAAATATAATAAATAAGTGAAATGTATAATATGAAATATATCTGGTCCTGGTCTCTCTGAAGTAAGGAGAGAGAGGATCTATTTCCCCATTTTGGCATCTATAATAATCAAAATGAACACCTTATCACATATATGCAATGGGAAGTTGTGATATGAGGAAGAAATTGAATGTTGAGGAGGCAAAAAGACAGAAAAATAGTACATAATGGATATTTACATTTGAAGCAAAAATGAAACTTCCAATTATTTCATATTTATCCAATAATATTTATTGACTACTTTCATCCAGGTGCCGTACAAGTCAGTTCCAGATATATCTTCTCATTTTATCCTTATAACAATCGTATAATCCCTAAATTACTATCCATCATTTTTTTGAGGTAGAATTTAACTTGTGTGAGGTTGGAGAACCAGATTAATACCCAAGCACTTTCATTCTGTCTCTTATGTGTCTTTCACAAGGCTATTCTCCAGTTAATATACAGTGTTAGTTACTGGGATCTCAGATGATAGGAAGTTTATTGTGTGTTCATCTACCATCACATAGCTCCACTTCCCCATCCCCATACACGATAAATTCCACAAATATCCCTAATCTACAAAATAAGCCTTAATGACTTTACCTATGGCTCTTACCAATCTTTCAAAATAATGACTGGCCCCTTCTACAGTTCAGGGATGATTATTTCCACTTCTGGGGATAAGAAATTGGAGGAAGAGAAGCAATTATTGCATCTTGCTCTGACTGATGAAATGCTTCTCATCCATATCAAGTCATATCATAAAATACATAAAACTGCATACAAAATTATCAGCAAGTAGAAAGGTGTTTTCACTGAACTTTTCAAAAGCACTTAGAGTTGCTGATCTGGGGGTCACAAGAAGGACCATTATTGTTGCTTGTTTTCTTTCATTAAGTGTTTATACTTGGTATTCTATTTGGCAATAAGCTCAAGGTTATGCTGTCAGTGCAAGATCATTAGTTTTACAGTTTTTAAAAAAGCGTTTGCCTTAGCAAATGTTCATCTCAACCTCAGCAAACATGTTTATGTCCAGGTGTAAATCCTGTTGCTGGAAGAACTGCTTGCTAATTACATTGGCGCCTGTTCTTTATTTCTCTGTGCATGAATTGGGCAGCAGAAATCTATCAGAAACCTTCTCTTCCTGAACGACATTAGCTGAAGTTTTTAGCATAAGCTTGGGTTGCTGTGCCTTGATAAGCTATTTCCTCCTCTCATTTATCCAAGGAAAGGTCGAAAGAGCTGTATTCCCCTCACCTCAATGTCATCAAGACAACCAGAAAAAGTGACAAATGTCTAGTTATTTGGGGTTAAAGTGGTGTCACTTAGATGTCAGAAATGTTCTGGCTAATGGATATCTTCTTCTTCTTCTTTTTTTTTTTTTTTTGTTCTTCTCTAAACATTCTTTGTAAAGGAAGGGTATCCAGCTTGTTGGGGGTGAGAGATGTACACGAGACTTTGTAGAACAACTAGAATATGGTTAGCATTACGTTCAGAGCTTGAGCTAGTAAGATAATGTTGTCATTCTTTCAAAAAGGCAAAAAGCAAAACTCTTAATCTAGGGGAGAGAAGGACATGTAAAGAAATAATTGCAATTGTGCATGATGATTGAGATAAGAGAATTACATTTTTCTACAGAGGAAATGATAAAGAGTTAAAAGAAATGGCTTCTTCTGGGGAACAGGTTGACTGGCCTTCATACAGGAAATGGCATCTGTGTTGGTCTTCAAAAGATTTGGTTTTTAAATCTATCATTCATTTTACATTTTCAGTGTTAAATTTGAGTTATGCAGTCACATATGTATTTCTTCTTTTCCTCTTCTGTGCTTTCAAGGACTTTTGAAATAAATTTTGTATTTTATGAATAACTAAATTCAAATTATATATATTCATATTTTAATTAATAGCACTGGGCAACAATGACTAGGAAGCAGATGGTTGAGTAGTTGTCTTTCTCACTGCAGTTTTGGATCAAAGAGCTAAACAGAGGCAGGACTGAGGGAGGGCTGCAGGGGCTGTTTGGGAGCTCTTCAGCATCTGATCCCAAGGAAATCTTTCAGCAAAATCTTATCTGTTGAGTACAAGGCCTTTATAAGGACTGTTCAAGAATCTTGCTACCAGGTGGTATGTTATTCTGGAAGCAAGTGATAGGCCAAATCCTTTTAAATTCCCAAAGTGAGGCAAGAAGGCACTAAAATAGTACTTTGTAGAGTCAGAAGACTCGAGTTCTGGTTCTGGTTTGGCTACATGGAAGACTTATGACTTAATATAAAATCATCTGTCCTACCTGTGCTCCAAGATCGTGACTGAGGATCAAGCCAAACAAGGTAGGTGTATTAGAGTTCTCCAGAGAAACAGAAGCAATAGGAAAACAAGAGAGGGAGAAATTATATGGAATTGACTAATACAATTATGGAAGTTAACAAGTCCCAAGTTCTCCAGTCAGCAAGCTGGAGACCCGGTAGAGCTAATGATGTAGTCTGAAGGGCTGCAGACTTGAGATCCAAGAAGAGCCAATGTTTCAGTCTGAGTCCAACAGCAGATTAAAGTCAATGTCCAAGCTCAGAGACAGTCAGGAGAAGTTTCTTTCCTCTTTCTCATGAGAGTCAGCCTTTTCATTCTACTCAGGCTTTCAACTGATTGGATGAGGCCCAACCACATTAGAGAGGACAATGTGCTTTACCAATGTAAATGTTAATCTCATTCAAAGACACCTTCACAGAAACACCCAGAATAATGTTGACCAAATATTTGGGTACCTGTGGCCTGTGAGTTGACACATAAAATTAACCATCAGTTAATTGGCAAACTTGCTAAGTAAATTAAAGTGGCATATGTCTGTAAGATATTCATATGAGGAGTTCACAAGGCCCTTACCCATCTACCACACACTAAATAAGGGAGGTTCTCATTTCTTTATCCAGTCATTCATCGTCCATTTGTATTCCAGGCCCATCATGTATCAGTCACTGTGCTTGGCCTGGGGATCAAATGGTGAGCAAAACAATTTCCATCCTCCCAGGCATTGTCACCTGCTGTGGAAACACACGTTAATCAAGTACTCACAAATATAAACATTGATAAATAGTACTTAGTGCTAAGGGTTGGGAGTGGAGGGTAATTATCAAAGAAGTTTTCCTTGAGAAAGTGAAGCATGAGATTGGAGGCTGGGAGGGAGCTAAAATGCATGAAAAGAGCTGAAGGAAAGAGATTTCATTTGTTCAACAAGTATAGAGTGTCTCTCTTGGCAAGGTATTGGACTAAATTTCTGAACAAACCAGATTAAAATCCCCGCCCTCAATGGAATTTACAGTCCAGCTAAGGGAGGCAATCCACACATAGTAAATGAGTAAGTTATATAGTTGCTTGATGATGGCAGGGGATTAAAAAGAAGAACAAAACAGAATTGGGTAAGAAGTCTCAGGAAGTGAAGGTAGTGTTGCTACTGAATACTTGTTTAACAAATGAAAGCTCTTTTCCTTCAGCTCTCTTCATACATTTTAGCTCCCTCCCAACCTCCAATCTCATGCTTCACATTCTCAAGGGCTTCCACCTGAGGTCTGGTAGACTTGCTGGGTTTTTATTACATGTTTGTGCAAGGGGGGTGGAGCCTAGAGAACATTCCTGGACAGACATCTTTCGTAAGCACATTCATTTCTTTAATAATTTTAAAAGATTCTAATATTCCTTAAGCAGATGACAAACTCTAGTGTCTTAGATTTTGATAACGATAATCCAAATGTTTAATAACTATCCTAGGAGTGTTGATTTCTGATAGAGTTTACTTCAATTACTTCCTAGCGCCAATTGCCTTCCCTTGGGCATATATTACAAGTAGCTCATGCAACCGTTTAAAATTTAAACCTCACACTGTTTATAAGGAAATATTTTAAAAATAATTTTCAATATAGTAGGAAAGCCTGTCAGAAAGTTCTAGACACACTAAATATAAAATGCCAAGTGCATGTGTTTAGCAGGTATTTTCATATTTAAATCTAAAGCTTAAGAAGGAGGTCTTAAAATGTGGAATTGAACTTTACTAATACAAAGGGCATCAATCAAAAAGAAGGACAACATGAACTGGCCTGGGCAGTATACACACTATTAGAAATATGTTTGCATGATTGCCCTAGTTAGGTTTCTTGGTTTCTTTTCCTCATGGATAATAATCATACTAGCCACACTAATTGCAAATAATCATTTATTTAATCCTCACAATAACCCTGTGATATAGGCATTATTATTGTTCAATTTATATATAAGAGAGAACCAAGGCATAAATGTATTAAGTAATTTGTCCAAGAGCACAAGAAGAGCAAGATAGCATCTGTGACTTTCATCACCAAAAGGAAAGTAAAAGTTCTATGAGTAGGTAGGCTTTCTAGATGAGTTAAATGGAGACATTTTCTTTTATTTATTTATTTTTAAACTATAAAATCAAGTTACTGTCTCTAAATAAAAACTATTAAAATATTCTGTTTCTTTCTGGAAGGCCTAGCTCAGTCTAGGAGTTTAATGAAGCTTCTTAATTAAACAACATGGTTATTGGGAAGCAGCACTTCTAAGCAGTAGGTTGAAGAGGAGTACCACCTAGGTCAGTAACCAGAGGCAGGAATCTCTGGAAAAGGGATGCTCCCGTCCCTCTCTTCCACAAGAATTTGATATCTAGCTCATCAGGCAGGTCAGGCACCGGAGAGGAACAACATTTGCATAACTGTCTCCTACGGGCTGCAGGGCAAATGTCCTTACAGATTGCACCTCTCTGGAGGACCGTGCATCTTCTTCGCTGTGCCACACGAAGTCCTGGACTGAATTTAGGGATCTCCTGGGGCCACCAGGTAGAGAAGAATAGCCTACAGTAGCAGCAACAGAGGGCCACGGTTGTGAATTATTCCTGCAGCCACAAAGAGCAAATTCAAATGGTGTTTTCCCTGGAGACCGAGAGACTACAGGGCAATGTGGTGTGTTTCCTCCTTAAGGTGTTTTTTTTGGATCACACAATTTTTTGTAGTACCGTTTTAGTCCATCCTTATTTTTTAATATCCAGAAACCTCAGGTGATGGATGTGGTTGGGGCCAATGAAGGCTTTGTGTTCATCATGGGAGTTATCAGTTATCAGTTCATCATGTTGCACATGGAGTAAGCTGAGCATATTTATTTTTTCCTTAGTTTTTTCTTAATAGACTTTATTTTTTAAAGCATTTTTAGTTTACAGAAAAATTGAGCAGGAAGTACAGAGAATTCCCATACAGTTTCCTCTATTATTAACATCTTACATTAGCATTATATATTTGTTAAAATTAATGAACTGATGTTGATACATTATTATTAACTAAAGTGCATAGTTTATTCCTTTCCTTAGTTTTTAACCTAATGCCCATTTTCTATTCCAAGAGCTCACCCAGATGCCACGTTACATTTAGTTATCGTGTCTCCTTCAGCTATGACATTTTCTCAGACTTTTCTTTGTCACTAAAGACCTTGATACTTTTGAGGAGGAGTGATGAGGTAGAATGCATCTTTATGGTAATTTTTCTGATTTTTTTCTTATAATGAGGCTTCTGCTAAAGATTTTGGGGAGGAAGACCACAAAGATAAAGTGCCATTTTCATCACATCATGTCAATGGTACCTACTATCAACATGACTTATGACTATATGTTGACCTTGATCATTTGGCTGAGTAGGCTCATGGGGTTTCTCCACTGTAACATTATTCTTTTTTTCTCTCCTTTTTAGATTGTATTCTTTGGAAGGAAGACACAATGTACACTCCACATTGAAGAAGTGAAGAATTATGCTCTTTCTTCCTTTAGGGTGGTATATACACATAAATCATTTGGAATTCTTCTCCATGTGAGTTTTGTCTTCCTCCCATTGATTAAGTTATTCAATCATTTATTTTTATCAGCATGAACTCATGGATATTTATTTTATCCTTTGGGTTGTAATGTAATACTACTTTATCATTATGTTGCTCAAATTGTTCCAGCTTTAGCCATTGGGTGCTCTTTCAGTAGGTTCCTGTGTCCCTATGACATACCCTATCAATGTTTTTGTTATTCCACGTCCTTATTTTCTGGCACTACAAAATAGTTCTTGCCCTAGTCCTAGAATCAGTTTTCCCTAAGAAGCCTAGATTGAAGAATAGTATTAAAAGTTAAGACCTGGGTGCTAGGTATGCTCATTGCTACTGGAAGGCCATTCTTTTAGGTCCTCTCAGTTGACAGAGAAAAACGAAAATTATGTGCGCATACTAACTGGTGCATACAAGTGTATCTATAAATATTTTTATATGCAACTCTCTGTTAACTGTGTTAAGCTAATCTGAGCTCACACTATTGTCTCCAACTTTAATCCATTACTATGTGGATCATCCTAGCCTCCTTTCCTTGCTCATCTATAAATTCCCATTCCAACAGAGAGAACCCTGGCTTTCACCATCCCCCCATCCATTTACTTAATCGTTCATTTCCAATATATATGTACAGTGGTATCAGAATTGTGAACCTGAGCCCTGTAGGATAAAGTGCTTATTTGTAGTTCCTTTTGCTTTTAGTCTTATAGACTTCATTTATTTCTAAATTTATGTAGGTCAGCACCTTTTCTCACCACTCCCTTCAATGAGGTTGTTTCACACATTTTAAACATAATTAGAATATCTTGTCACAGCCTGCATTGTTTCCTAGGATCTCCAAACTTTATGAATGATTTTTAAAAATTTTCCATACATTAAGGTTCCCTATTTGTGTTGTAAAGTTCCATGGGTTTTGAAAAGTGTATAATGTCAGTTACTCACCATTACAACATCATACAGAATTGTTTCACTGAGCTAAAATTCCTCTGTGATTTATACATTTATTCTTTCCTTTCACCAGAATCCCTGGAAATCACTGATCTTTTAATGTCTCTATGTTTTATCTTTTTCAGAATGTCAAATATTCAAAATAATTTGAATCATATAGTATGTTGCTTTTTCAGACTGGCTTTTTTCACTTAATATGCATTTACGTTTCCTTCGTATATATTTTTTGTGGCATGATAGTTCATTTATTTTTATCACTGAATAATATTCAATTGCATGGATGTACCACAGTGTATTTATCCATTCACCTATTGGATATCTTGGGTGCTTCTGGTTGTTAGCAATTATTTTAAAAATTACTATAAACATTTGTGTCCAGATTTTGTTTGAATGTTAGGTTTTCAAATCAATTGAGTAAATACTTACATGATTTCTGGATCATATAGGAAGACTTATGCTTAGCTTTGTAAGAAATTGTCTTCCACAGTGGCTGTATAATTATGCATTCTTACTAGTAGTGAATGAGAGTTCAATTTGCAATTCTCTAATGACAAATGATATTATGCATCTTTTGATATATATTTAGATGTTTTATCTATTTTTTAATTGGGTTATTTTCTTATTGTTGAGTTTTGAGAGTTCTTTCTAAATTTTGATAGCTTTCCTTTACCCAACTTTTTTTTACAAATATTTTCTCCCAGTTTGTGGCTTATAATTTTATTTTCTTAACAGTGTCAGTAGCAGAGCAGAAGTTCTTAATTTTAACTAAGTCTCACTTATAAGTTTTTTCTTTCATATTTTTAATGTTGTGTATAAAAACTCTTCACTAAACCCAAAGTCTAGATTTTATCTTGTTTTCTTTAATAAATATTAGTGTTTTTTTTTTTAGACGGTGTCTCATTCTGTCACCCAGACTGGAGTGCAGTGGCACGCCCACGTTTGCATCTTACATGCATGTCTATTATATATCTATATATATCTATATATATATATACACACACACACATAGTGTGTGTGTGTGTGTGTATGTGTGTATGTGTGTGTGTGTAAGGTGTATAGCCTTTGCATAGGTTTCTTCGTTTTTTGTTTGTTTTTTTGCACAAGAATATCTAATTTTTCCAGCATCATTTGGTGAAAAGTCTATCCTTTCTTCATTTTGCTGTCTTTGCTCTTTTGTCAAAGATCAGTTAGTTATTTTTGTGGGCCCAGAAATTATATAAAAGTGCATCTCTAAGCTTTCCAGTCTTTTGTCTTGATCGATGTGTCTGTTTTTCTCCCAGTAATATGCTATCCTGTTTACTGTAATTGCATAGTAGCTATAACTACATAGTCTTGAAATCCAGTAATGTCAGCTTTCACACTTTGTTCTTCCTTTTCAGTATTGTGTTGGCAATTCTGGATCTTTTGTCTTTCCATGTAAACTTTAGAATCAGAATCAGTTTGTCAATATCCGGAAAATATAGCTTGCTAAGATTTCGATTGTAATTAAGTGTAATCTGTAGATCAAGCTGGAAAGAAGCAACATCGTAACAATATGGAGACTTCCAATCCATGATGGAGTATCTCTTCATGTGTCTATATCTTCTTGGATATCTTCTAAGTTTTGTGGTTTTCCACATACAAATCCTATGTGCATTTTGTTAGATTTATACCTAAGTGCTTTATTTATTTTAGGGCTATTATAAATGATGGTGTTATTAATTTCAGATGGGAATTGTTCATTACTGTTATATAGGAAAGTAATAGATATTTGTATATTGGTCTTATAACAGTTTTATCTCTCTAGGCAGGTATAAGTGAATTGCAGTGAAGGCCCTTAGGAATTTGGAACAAGGTCTTGCTATCATCCAAAGGTAACTACTCTCCTTTTAAGAAAGAGTTCTTGGCCTGCTACTGCATACCAAAAATAAGTATATCAACTGTATATTTTAATTTCTTTTTTGTTTGTCTAGCTAGGGCTTTCATAAAATGTTAAATAGAGGTGGTGAGAGGGAACATAACTGCCTTGTTTCTGATCTTAGGAGAACAGCATCCGGTCTGTCAACAGTAAGCATTACATAGCTATAGGGTTTTTCCAGACTTTCTTTATCAGGTTGAGTAAGTTCCTTTCTCATTCTGATTTCCTGGGAGTTTTTATTATGAGTAGATGTTGCATTTTGTCAAATGCTTTTTCTATACCAATTGATGTCATATAGCTTTTTTAGCCTATTGATGTGGTGAATTACATTAATTGATTTTCTAATGAACTAGCATTGCATACCTGGAATAAATCCCACTTTCTCATAGTGTTTAATTTTGTTTATACATTGTTGGAGTTGATTTGCTAATATTTTTTGCATCTGTGTTCATAGGAGATATTGATCTATAGTTTCTTTTTCTTACAATGTGTTTATATGGTTTTGCTATTAGGATAATGCTAGACTCATATAATAAATTTGAAAACATTTCTTCTGTATCTATTTTCTTGGGCAGATTGTAGAGAATTAGTATTTTTTTCCTTGAATATCTGGTAGAATTTACTAGTAAAACCATTTGTAGCTGGCACTTTCTGTTTTGGAAGGTTAATAACTATTGATTCAATTTCTTTAGCTGATATGGGCCCATTCAAATTATCTTTTTCACCTTGTATGCATTGAATAGCTTGTATCTTGGTCTACTTCAACTAAATTATCAAATTTGTGATAAGAAAGTTGTTCATAATATTCTTTTATTATCCTTTTGATGTCCATGGGGTCAATGGTGATGACTACTCTTTCGTTTCTGATACTGGCAATTTGTATTTCCTTTCTTTTATTCTTGGTTAGCCTGGAGTTTTAATTTGAATATTTGTCCCCTCCAAAACTCATGTTGGTATTTAATTGCCATTGTAACAGTATTAAGAGGTGTGACGGTTAAGAAGTAATTAAGAGAGGCAAGATGGTGATGAAACCAGTGGGAGTGTGAAAGTCTCTGCAAGGGCGAATGTCCATACAGACAGTCTGCGTGAGTGAATAAGTGCAACTGAGAGTGAAAGTCCATCTGCTGGGAGACTTGGGATCAAGTACCAGGGGCTCCCCTCTGGAGGTGGCTGCAACCCACCACTGCCCTGAGATTGGAGCCCCGGCATGCAGGATTGTCAGTCACTCTTGGGGATCTCTTGGGAGGAGGCCATGAAGGTCAGCTGCTCCTCAGTGTCTGGCACTTGGCCCATGCCACCACTTACAGAGGAAGTGGGCTGGGAGCTAGCAGAGGGAACCGTGGAGAGGGCACAGTGAGGAAATCTGGAACTGAACCTCACCACTGATGAGGAGACAGTGACCACCACCATTTTCTCTGTCCCAGGATGGACAGAGACCTGTGTCGGCCCACCAGGCTCTGCTAAACCCCCAACCTGGGACCCAGAGGTGATCTCCGCACCCCTCTGGGTTGACCTTTGCTGATTCAGAGAGGAAAATTCAGGTGCAGGCACAGAGAGGCGGATGCCCCACCCCCACGCTGGACCAGGCATAGGCACATCTGATGTGAGTGAGGGACTTGGCGGTGGCAGCAGCAGTGGACAAATTGTGTGAGTGGGATCTGATTCACCCTCCCCCCACAGCAGTCCATGGGGCATCTGACCTACACTAAGAACAAACCCACTGCCCTGTGCCAAGAGAGGAGGGGAGGGGCTGGAGACTGGAGCCTGCTTCCTACTGCAGAGGCAGCAGTGCTTGGGAAAGGAACCTGAAGTTCCAGAAACAGCAAAAGAGGGAGCTCTTTTTCCTCCTTTTTCCCCTCTGTTTTAGTTTAGTTTTAGTACTTGTTCTGTTTGGGTTGTTTGTTTTTTCTTTAGAGTGTTTTAGCTTTTCTGTTTGCATACGGGCATTTTTTAAGGCAAGTGCATTCTCAGGTTGTTTTTTTGTTTTTAGTTTGTATGTTTGTTTGCTTGTATGTTTTTTGTTTTTGTTTGTTTCTTTGTTAGGTGGTGTGCCTGTTTTCCTTCTCTTTCTCCTCTTTTCTTCTTCCTTTCATGTCCCTTATTTCTTTTTCTGTTCTTTTACTTTTCTTATCTCATTTCGCTTTCAGGGGGCATACATATATCCCCACTGCATGGACAGATTGTAAGGTGGTAGAAAATGGGTTCCAGGAGGCCCACACACCTGTTAATGGGTACTGTGATCTGCAGATACCTTCTGAGCCACAGGTTCCCCTATCACACCTTAATCAAATCTCAAAACTACAAAAACACAACCCCCCATTCCCAGTCTAGCTTCAAGATTTAATAAATTCAGAGGATCTACATAAGGGAGAATAGGGGATTGAGCAATCAGAAGTGAGAGCTATCCTGGAATTGCCTTGTAACAGGAAGATGGCAGCTAAGCCAGTTGGACTATATGAGTCCCGGTGTGAGTGAGTGAGTGTACGGAAAATTTTGTGTATGTGCTGGTGAGTGAGTGGGCATGTAGGTGCCTGACTGAGGACTAGGGAGCTGAACCTCACCACTGATGAGGAGCGGCTGGTGCTGCAGCGACTTGGATTAGACCCTAGTGAGTCCCAGGACACAGAAGCCAAGCACCATTTAAAAAATATCAACAAAACCTTTCCTAGGAAGAAAATACTGGGAAATACTAAGTGAGGGCTCGTGAGCAAGTGGCCAGGGCTCTGGTGCAGCAGCTGGTGCTGCAACTTCTCTGTCTGGTCCCTGGCTCTTCCCAGGTCGCAGAAGTTGACACCAAATTTTTTTTTAAACCGAAAAATGTTTTCCTGTGAAGAGGCTGTGGAGAGAGACTACTGTCCCAGGATCTGCCTCACCACTGCAGCAGGATAGACTGCTGACTCCAGGTTTTGTCTCACCATTTCAGCGCCTAGTCAGGCACTGGCAGCAGGGGCTGCAGAGGGAACCCAGAGGCAGAAATCCACCAAAAAGGATAAGAGAGGCACCCTGCCACCATCTTGAAGATGGGGCAGGAAAGTACTCCAACTTGCTCACCATGGAGCAACAGACCCAATCTCTGTGACTGGTAGATCAACTACTCAGGGGTTGATTATGACCCAGAAGGACTATCCTGAAAGCAAAAACTTTGGGGGAACCTTATAAGTGCTGAGTCCCAGGCACCTCACCCCCTACCCTCCTGCCCTGATTCAGCTGCAGGGCAAAGGGTGTGGCCAGAAAAGAATGAAGAAGATCTCCAAAGAGATTAGTGGTGAGTTCTGGGCTGACCCAAACCCCCTCTTCCCCAGCAATCCTCTGAATGTAAGACCCACACAACTGGACCATGACTGAGAGGAACAAACTCAGGTGGAGCTTGGATGTTAGTCTCAATAGGAGAACTCCATTACAGAATAGGCCCAGCTGGGGCATGCCTGGGGAACAGACAACCCCGCACCTCCCCACCAGAGATCTCCCTGACCATATGAGAGTGGGAGGGGAGAACTGCAGTTCCACCCACCTCCACTGCCCCTCCTTCCCTGCTCCGGACACTGGGGAAAGAGTGAAAGAGGTGGAAGCTCTGCAGGAGAGACCAGATTAGAGGAACAATTACAGAACCTAACACAAGAGGGCAGGTTTTTAAAAAAATTTTTTTAAATTTTAAAAATCTTTTTGCCTGTTTGTTAGTTCATCTATTTTAAAAATATTTTTCCTTTGAGCATTAATGTGTATGTGAGGGTTTGATCTGCATCCCCCCAATTGTTTTCTTTTTTTTGTTTCTTTCTTCTTTTGTTTGTTGTTTTCTGCTTATTTCTATTTATGTGTGTAGGTGAATAACTGAATGCTCATCTTTCAATTCTGTTGGTATTGTTGGTTTGTTTTTGCTCTTTTGTCTTCTTTTTTTAATTTTTATTTTTTATAGTTTAAAGTGTGTGTCAATATATGTGTGAGGGTTTGATCTGAATTCTTTTTTTTTTCTTCAGTCTTTCTATTTTTCTTCTCCATTTACTTTGTGCTAAGCATGTGTGTATGTGTTCAGTTTTCTTGGCTTTTGGGGGGGTTGTTGTTTGTTTTGTTTCACTTTGTTTTTATTCCGGTTTGTTTAGGGGTTTGTGTCTGTCTGTATGGGTGTGTTTAACTTTTTTTGCATTAGTTTTTGCTTTGAATCACCATATAGACTGGTGATGAGGAGTGGGTCTCAGGGACCACATACCACAATCAGTGAACATTGTAATTAGCAAGTAGTTTCTGAATCCCAGCACACCATCCCCTACCTTATTTGACTTTCAAAATTACAAGAGACAGCAAAGCTTCCCACCTACAGTCCTGTTTCAGAATAGAACAAATCCAGAGCCTAGATCAGGGAAGAATAGAGGGCTGAGCAAATATCAGAAGGGAAACCCTCTCCTACTGACACTGAATAACAGAACTAAAGAGAAAAGCAAGAGTTCTGTCACAAATGAGGAAAAACCAAAGGAAGACCACAGTTAATTTCAACTGTTAACAAAGAGAAAACACCTGAAAAATCAGACCTTGGAGCCCAAACAATGGAAGTCACCAATGACTGGCCCCAGAATATGACAGAGATTAGGGAATGGATGGAAAGAGTGCATAAGACTCAAGAAAGATAAGATGCAACATTGAAAGGTCTCATAACAGAGATTTTGGCAATAAAAAATTTCATCCAGGAAATAAATAACAAGATGACAAGCATGGAAAGCAGAATTAATCTAGTCAAAGAAAGAATCTCAGAACCTGAAGACCAGAACATGGAATTAACCCAATCTGTAAAAAACACAGGAAGAAAACTCAGAAAGAAAGAACAAAGCCTCCAAGAGATGTGCAATTCTATGAAAAGGACAAACCTATGCCTGACTGGTATCCCAGAAGAAGAAAGGGAAATGGAAAACACCTTGAAGCAAGTATTCCAGGAAGTAATCCAAGAAAACTTTCCCCATCTCACCAGAGATGTGACCAGTCAAACACAAGAGATTCAGAGAACCCCCACAAGACATCAAATGAGAAGATCAACCCCTAGACACATATTAATTTGCCTACATAAAGTAGGCACAAAAGAAAAAATCCTAAAGGCAGCAAGAAAGAAAGGTCAGACTACCTACTGGGAAAAATCAGTCAGAATAGCTGCAGACCTATCGGTAGAGACACTACAAGCAAGAAGGGACTAGAGTCCAATATTCAAAGTCCTCAAAGATAAACAATTTCATCAAGAATTTACTACTCAGCCAAGCTCAGTTTCTTCAGTGATGGATAATTAAAATCCTCCCCAGACATCCAATCTCTAAGAGATTATGCAGCTTCCAGACCAACTCTACAGGAGACACTTAAAAAGGTATTAAGCACAGAAGAAACAAAATAATGACCACACACTTCCCAAGAGAACAGCAGAGTATAGAATCAACAGAGAATACAGCACAACAACAAACTTGAAAACACACACATATATCAACCACAAAGCCAAAAGAAAACAAGCAAACAACAACAAAAACTTTGTAAGAACCTCATGACAGGGATAAACAATCACATTTCAATAATCAGCTTGAATGTGAATGGACTAAATGCATCACTGAAAAGACAAAGAATGGCAAACTGGATAAGAAACCATGATCCAATTATTTGCTGCACCCAGGAAACTCATCTCACCACAAGGGACACACACAGACTCAAAGTTAAAGGATATAAAATGAGTTTCCAGGCAAATGGATCACAGGAAGGCAGGAGTTGTGATCTTAATATCAGACAAAACAACCTTTAAGCTATCAAAAATTTTAAAAGGTACAAAAGAATACTACATAATGACAAAAGGTTCAATCCATCAACAAGAAATATTCATCCTAAACATATATGCACCCAACACAGGGGCACCAGCATTTATAAAGCAACTACTAAGCAAATTAAAAAAAGATTATTATATTAAGACTATTATAGGAGGTGCTTTGACAGATCATCGAGGCAAAAAACCAACAAGGAGATCCAGAACCTAAACTTGACACTCGACCAAATGGACTTAATAGATACCTACAGATTATTCCACCCAACAACCACAAAATATACATGCTACTCATCACCACATGGAACATACTCCAAGACTGATCACATTCTTTCCCATAAGTCAAGCATAAACAAATTCCATAAGGTTGAAATATTGCCATGCATTCTCAGACCACAGTGGAATAAAAATAAATATCAACACCAACAAAATTTCCCTAAAGCCTACAAAGACATGGACACTAAACAGCACAATGCTGAACAACTACTGGGTCAACACTGAAATCAAAGCAGAAATTAAAAGATTCCTGGAAACAAATGACAATGAGGAAACATCTTACCAAAACCTCTGGGATGCCATGAAATCAGTTCTAAGAGGAAATTTATATCTTTATGTGCACACATCAAGAAAATGGAAAGATCACAAGTAGAGAGCCTAACAAATCACCTAAGGGAGCTAGAAAGAGAAGATCACCAAAACCCTAACTTTAGCAGAAGAATCCAAGTCACCAAAGTAAGAGCCCAAATACGGGACGTAGAAGACAAAAATATCATAGAAAACATCAACAAAACAAAAACCTGGTTCTTTGAAAGAATTAACAAGATTGATGAATCCCTACCAGAATGACCGAGAAATAGAGAGAAAAGTCCAAATAAACACAATCAGAAATACAAAAGATCAAATCACAATTGACCCCGAAGAAATACAAAAGATTATCAGAGATTACTATGTACACTTATATGGAAACAAACTTGATAACCTAAATGAAATGAAGGACTTTCTGACATCACACAACCTCCCCAAGTTGAAACAAGAAGATATCAAGACACTAAATAGACCATAACAACCCAGGAAATTAACCCTGTCCTAAGAGAACTACCTACAAAAAAAAACCTCTGGAAGGGATGGATTTCCAGCAGAATTCTACAAAACATATAAGGAGGAGCTGATACTAATCCCATTGAAAGTATTCCAGGCAATTAAGAAATATGGAATTATCCCCAAATCATTTTATGAAGCTAGCATCACACTGATACCCAAACCAGGTAAAGATCCAACAAAAAAAGAGAACTACAGTCCAATATCCCTTATGAACATAGATGCAAAAATCCTCAACAAGATTCTAGCAAATCAGATCCAAAAACACATCTCAAAAATCATCTATCATGACCAAATAGGTTTCATCCCCAGGATGCAGGGCTGGTTCAATATTCAAAAGACCATAAATGTAAACACATCAACAGATGCAAAAACAAGTATCACCTGATTATCTCATTAGATGCAGTAAAAGCTTTTGATAAAATCCAGCATCCCTTTTTGATGAAAACCCTCAAACACCTAGGTACAGAAGGAACATACCTCAAAAAAGTAAGTGCCATCTTCAATAAACCCACCGCTATCATATTGCTAAATGGACAGAAACTGGAAACATTTCCCCTGAAAACTGGAATAAGACAAGGCTGTCCACTCTCACCCCTCTTGTTCAACATGTGTTGGAAGTCCTATCCAGAGCAATCAGACAAGAGAAGGAATCAGGGGTATCCAAATAGGAAATGACCAATGGAACAGGATAGAGATTCCAGAAGCAAAGCCTCAATTTCTCAACCAACTAATCTTTGACAAAGTCTCCAACAACCACCACTGGGGAGATGAGAAACTATTCAGTAAATGGTGCTGGGAAAACTGGCTGATCACGTGCAGAAGAGTGAAACAGGACCCCTAACTATCACCATACACAAAAATTAGCTCTAAATGGATCAAAGACCTAAAAGTAAAACCTCAAACTATAAGAATCTTAGAAAATGCAGGAGACACCCTTATGGAAATTGGAACTGGCAACCAATCCTGGTCAAAACCCTAAGTGCCCATACCACAAGAAATAAGATAGACAAGTGGGACTCATCAAACTGATGAGCTTCTGCAAAGCAAAAGAAATGATCAACAGAGCAGGGAGAGAGCCCACAGAATGGGAAAAAAATATTTGTCAACTGTATATCTGACAAAGGCCTAACATCTAGGATCTACAAGGAACTCAAACGTGCCGAAAAGAAAAAACAAACATCCCCATTAAAAAGTGGGCAAAAAAACATGAATAGACACTTCTCAGAAGAAGATATGCGGGCAGCTAACAGACACATGAAAAAGTTCTCAGCCTCACTAATCATCAGAGAAATGCAAATCAAAACCACAATGAGATACCACCTAACCCCAGTAAGAATGGCCACCATTAATAAAACAAACGACAACAGATGCTGGCGAGGATGCAGAGAAAGAGGAATGCTTCTATGCTGCTGGTTGGAAGGCAAACTAGTACAACCTCTTTGGAAGACAGTGTGGTGATTTCTGAAAAAACTAGAAATTGACCTTCTGTATGACCCAGCGATTCCCCTATTAGGTATATACCCAGAATAACTCAAAATCATTCTACAAAAAAGATACCCGCACATGGGTGTTTGTGGTAGATCTATTCACAATAGTAAAAACATGGAACCAATCATCCTGCCCATGGAAGCTGGACTGGATCAAAAAAATGTGGTATATATACACAATGGAATATTATGCAGCCATAAAGAAGGACAAACATATGGACTTCGCGGCAACTTGGATGGATTTAGAGTTGATCATACTCAGCAATCTATCACAGAAACAAAGAACAGAGTGCCATATGTTCTCACTCAAAAGTGGGCCTTGAGCAATTATCATAATACTATAAGAAATGGGTTGGCAGTAATGGGAAACTGCCGGGGGCGGGGGGCGGGTGGGATTGGCAGTTAAGGGAAACTGCCAGGGGAGGGAGGGGTACACCTCATCTACAAGGGCACCTGTATAATGAACATTTGTATACCTAACCCTGAATTGTACCCCACATCATAAAATAAAATTTAAAAAGACCCTTACAGTAGAAATTAAACTATTAAGTCAATTAAGTAAAAGATGTTGAAGGTCTTTGATAGAAGCACACCACAGGGTAAGGGTGAGGCACAAAGCAAAGAGTATCTTATTCAAGCTTGAGGGTAGAGACTGTCATATAATGATGGAGGAGAAACAACACCCTTGGTTTTCAAAACTTATTTAGAGATAGGAATCCTCTAAACAAGGAAAAAAACAAGGGCAAGGGCAAATTTCAGTTATGAACACCCGGTAAGTAAGCAACCTAGATCCTACCCCTATGTTTTGGTGTGATTCCAGAGCCACCTCTTCCACAGACCTGAGGGAGAAGGAGTGGGGAATATGCAAATTCCCTGGACCCACCCCAGAACCATGACTTGGAATACTAAGTGGTTCCAGGCATCTCCTTTAACAAGATCCTGTGGTGATATGGACTTTAGGTTCACTTTGCACCTGCTTCTGTCCCTGTTTGGGATTTCTGTATTTTTCACCTAAAACCAGATCAGATACTCTTCAGTACTTGTTATCAACATGTAAATCTTTTAACACAGAATCTTGTGTTCTTTATTGAATAAGAATTTCTCAGAAAACTGTACGGAGATCCCAGGAGACTTATAGGGTAAATATAATCCTATTTGAAAATAACCATTTCAGGTATTTTGCATATGTGTGAGGGTGTATGTTACAACACGTAGTTAGGAAAGGTGCAAAGGAGAACAGAATTTCCCCCTGTACTTGAGACATTTACTTCATTCAAATACAGAGGACTGTTTTGTTTTTTTTTTTGAGTTGGAGTTTCACTCTGTCGCCCAGACTGGAGTGCAGTGGCATGCTCCCAGCCACCACCGCCTCGACCTGCTGGGCTCCGGTGATCCTTCCGCCTCAGCCTTCCAAATAGCTGGAACTACAGGTGCTGTTTTTTAAAGATGAAGTTAGAAGAATTCTAATGCTGTCATCACCCTAAGTAGTTAGACACCCTAACCAAGTCTTTCCCTTTTCGTTATTTGCAAAATGAGGGTTAGAAATATTACCCAGCCCTGTCATTTTATATATTTTCTTTATCTAGCAAGGATAATGCTACCACAATCATTGGTCCTTGTCCTATGCTTTCCAGAGAGTCAGCTACTTACTTAACTCATTACTTGCACAAAAAACGTTAACTAACATACAGCATATGATGAAGGTACACAACCTTTTGTACACCCTTTTCTAGACTTATGCAAAATTTTACATTTATATTTTTATATAGCAGTAACACGATAAGCAAACACACACAGCACTTCTGTTCCAGGCTCTGTCTTTATATATATTAATTCATTTAATCCTCACAACCACTCTGGAAGATATTTACCATCATCACTCCATTTCTCAAAAGAGAAAGCTGAAGTATAGAGAAATTAAGTAATGTGCCTGAGAGTGTAAAACCAGTTAGTAACACAGCCAGGTTCTGAATACAGGTATCTTTGTTTGACAATCTACTCACTTAACCATTAACTAGTGTTGCTCATGCCAAGGTTATTTTGCCAACACGTATGTGCATACGAACACAAGGATTATATACACACATGTTCATATATACATACATGTTAGCAAAAACTTGGCAGGAGAGACTACATACATATATATGAAACAGAGAGACAAAGAGTATGTACTTCAATTTATTGAGTATAGGCACTACTAAATACTTCCATAAATTAACTCATTTAATATTCACAAACACACTATGAAGTAGAGACTTTAGTATTCCAATATTACAAAAAAGAAAAATGAGTCCTCATCTAAATAAGAGTCTACAACCAGTGGAATAATTTTCTCAAAGGAATAGGCCAGAAAACTTCAACTATGGGAAAATATTTATAAAATTCATACTTGAATATTGAAGCCTATAAGAAATTGTTTTAATGTTCCTTCTGTGAAGTAAAACACAATCTACAAAACACGCTGCCAATTAATTAAAATAAAAAAACTTTTGCCAACTTAAAGATAAAATTTTTATCAGCTCAGAGTTTTTTTCTGTACCTGCATGTCCAGTTCTTCACATCTTTGCCTCAGTTCTTCTTTTTCTGCTAGTGCTTCCTGAAGTTCTTCCAAGGCCCTTTTAAGCTTAAAATATAAAATGTTCAAGTTATTAGTAAATCACGTTTTGGCACAAATAGAAAGTATCCTCATGGCTGGGTATGGCAGCCCACTCCTATAATCCCAGTGCTTTGGAAGGCCAAGGAAGGAGGATCACTTGAGCCCAGGAGTTAGATGCTGCAACCTGCAATATGCTATGATTGTGCCTCTCACTCCATCCTGGGTGACAGAGCCAGACACCACCCCCTACCCCAATCCCTCCACACATCTCTCTCATAACATACAGACACATTAGGACTGAAAATGTTTTTTTTAATTTACCTAATAACAAATGAGTCTTAACTTGTTGTCTTTGTGTGATTACATAGCCTCATTAACATTTAAGACTATGGTCCCAAAGAAGTAAAACAGTATGTACATCTTAGTGAAGTTTTTTTTAAGTATTAGAGGAAGCACTCTTTAGTTTCATCACAGAAAAAATTAGAAAGAACACAACATGTTTAAACAGATTTTTTATTTAAAAAATTTAATTCGAAATACTCCTTGAGATGATTGATGACATCTGTAAAAACAGATTTCTAAAAATATAACAGAAAAAGTACTCGATGCATTTGCCTCCCCTCTTATCCTTTCCCCTACATCCCATATTGGGTTATAAATTGGAACAGAGTACCTTTCCCCCCTATAAAAAAGTCCTGAAGTAGAACTGGGGAAAGGAGCCTTGAGTTTAGGGCCTTTGAGCTGTTTCTTCAACATCAGGTGAGGGGATAGCAACAGTGAAAAAATATATTATCTTATTAGATAAAATAAGACTTAGCAGATTTTTTTTCAGCTGTCTACTATTTAACTGTGGAACCACATAGCATGGATCAAATACTCATTATAAATGTCAGAAACAACATTCAATGCCACTCAACTCTTTGAGCATGATCACAAAAAGTCTGGAGGCCAACACTACTTGCATTCATGAAGGAATACATAATAATATGCAATTGGGAGCTGCAAGGAAGAAAATATTCTTGTGTATTTGTAAGCTTTACAACAGCAATTGGCAAAAGAACTGTTTCACTGTTTTCTACATTGTCCTCACATACTAAGATACTCACCTGTTGCTCTAATTCTCCAACAGCATCATTTGTGTTCAATGTTTCTTTACTCATCAACTAGGAAATTAAGATAATAGAATTAAGCACAATAGTGAGACGTTTATGAAGTAAAAATATATTTACTTGAAAGGACAGTCAAATGATTTATATTTAGCTTTCCTTGCCTTAACTTTATGATGCTTAGAACATCCTTCAAATGAAAATTTTATTAGAGTTTTAATTTAACATAACATTAAAGCATATTAGTGAGGACACTGTAAATAAACTACACTTCAAATATGCAGATATATTCAAAATACTTATGTACTAAGCAATTTCACAAGTTCTAAAAGATTCATTACTGAATAAACGACATTAATTTTACAGTGAGTCTTATATATCATAAAATCATACTTTTTAAATGCAGTATTTAAGTTAGTGATATGGCAAAATTCCTAATTTGAGAAGTCAACTTTAAAAGGATTTATAACTATATGAAAAAAAGATCCTGTAAAACAACCTTTCCATATGAAAGGCAAATTATTTCTATATAGTGATGCTCTGAATCCAAGCAAACAACACAAACTCAGAATACACAGACTACTAAAGGCCTGTATGATGTCTCCCCCTAAATTATACACATTCCAAACTGTTTTTCCTCACTAATCTCTCATTCTACTTTTCCTCAGATCTCCTCCGCACTCGATTTCACCTCAATCTTTTATCCTGCTATTATAAGAATCAACACTGTACCACATGAATTCTGCATCCCAGTCCAACTTAGATAACCAGACTGGCTTAAATCCCGTTACCTGGCTCCAAAACCTAGATACCACCATGTTTGCTCATAGTTCTAATATTCTGAAAATGCAGATGGTATATATAAACTATCAGGAAAGACTGCTCTAATTGGCAGAAAAAAAAGAGAATGAAAATTCCTGTCTGGTCAGAGTCTGTTTATCCTGCTTTTCCTGCTTAGCTGAAGTTATTTAAAGGAACTTGGCAATATTAATTTATCAGACGGCTTTTAACATATAGAGTACTAAAACTGGGTTGAACAGTCTTTTAAAATTTGGGGGAGGAGAAAAACAAAGGAAGACCCACACTCGCTAAAGGTAAGTAAACCCACGGCAAAGGGCAAGTTTATGTAAGGAGAGATACACGTCTATAAAATTTATATGAAAAGTATTATATAATTTGGTTTAAGACTTTCATATCTATATGAACATGAAATAACTTACCTCTTGAATAGCAGTCATGACCACATGTTGAACAGACTCTTCCAATGTCATTATATTTTGAATGTGCTCTATAATTAAAAAAAAAAATCAAATCTGAAAAAAATCTACTCTTTATACATCGCAATTTAGCTATCCAATTAACAAAATATAAAAAGTCATTTACCACAGATAATCCTTTATGCAAAGACATTATTTTTCCACTAGTAATGCCCATTGAAAATAGACTAGAAAATGTTCATATAAATATTTTAAAATATTTTAATTTTCTCCTAAAGAAAAAACTCTACTTTTCTTACAAGAAAGAAAAAAAGATGAAATTGCTATCAATCTTTAAACAACTATGACAATACTTATCTAATCTTAGGTCCAGAAAAAAATCATCATATCACCTATTTAGTTCATTCCAGGAAGACTTTCAAAGAAGGCATTCATACAGCCTCCTAGAAACATCTGCCCAGCATTCACTAAGTCTTATATCAAGGGAATCCTTGAATCTCACCACAAATGTACATGCAGTTAAGTCAAGGTGATTCTGACCTGACAGAAAATGAGAAACTATGAGAAAAAGTTCTTCATATATTTGCAGATCTAAATCTACTTCAACTGTATGTTCTCCAGCTACAACAATTTTCCAAAAATGTTAAGGACTTATTATTTTCTAATATAGTTGTCTTATTGTTTTAATAATCAGAAACCTTCTAAAAGTTCTCTAAATCTTCCTTTTATTTGTAAGAGAGACGTGAACAAAGATTCTGATAGATTCTAATATTCACCTGCCCACTAAGGGCAGAAGGAAGAAAAAAAATTAATTAGAGAATGCACAGGCACTAGAATGATTTCCTTTAAGTGGTTTTTCTGGATAATGGGGTGTTTTAAGTCTGCTGAAACCTTCACAAAAATAATATTCTTCCCCACCAAGATAACACAAGGTATTGTTAACCAAATCAGTCCATTCTGTCAATTCTCACTGCAAAGCACAAAAGTATAGAAGATATGTTATAATCTACATGTGTTCTGTTTTAAAATTTTAATTATTAGTTTGTAAATATATTTGCTTACACTTAAAATTTGAGAACCCAGACACATATCTCCAAAAATATTAGAAAGTATTTTAAATAACGAAAATAAAACTATTTCTTTATATTTACTACTTGCTAAACTTTTCTTTAAAATCTAGAAACTGAATTGCCTTTTAAAAACATGAGGACATAACTGCTTACTGGTTAGGAGTAAATTGTTAAAATATTACATATTATATTATATATTAAAATACTAAGCTGGGCTCGGTGGCTCAGCCTGTAATCCCGTGCCTTGGGAGGCTGAGGTGAGCCGACGGCCTGAGCCCGCGGGTTCCAACCCGCCTGGGCAACTTGGCAAGACCTCATCTCTACAATAAATCAAAAACTAGCCGGGCGTGGTAGCACACGCCTATAGTTCCAGCTACTTGGAAGGCTGAGGTGGAAGGATTGCCAGAGTCCAGCAGGTCGAGGCTGCAGTGGCCGGGAGCGGCCACTGCACTCCAGTCTGGGCAACACAGTGAGACTCCAACTCAAAAAAAAAACAACAAAAACCAAAATTTGAGGGATGTAAAAAATCATCACTTTAAGGAAAAACTCTAGCTTAAAAATATCAATTATAGCTTAGAATATGAACAGCTGGTTAATTCATAAGAAAACAGAATGAGATAAAAGAACAAAATTAAACAGTAAAAACAAAACAGAACTGAAACCAAAAGTTGGTTATTTGAAAAAAGATTAATAAAACTGGCAAACTTGGTAAGATTAATTAAGCAAAAGTAAATTACACATAACCAGTAATTAAAATATAAACAAAGCATGAATCAAAGAAAAAATAAAAAGGATCACAATTATAACAGAAAATGACTAGGTTTATAAATGAATTACTACTTGTCAATTTGAAATTAAATATTTAGGGAAGTTTTAATATTCCATGAGCAAATTTCCCTCCGTTTTATGAAACACATAATACACAGATCTTTGACATTATTTCTAGGTAAAAAATAAAAGCCTATAGAGAAGTACTGACTTGCCCTAAAAACAAACAAACAAAAAAATCCAGCTAGTTAATGGTAGAGATGAACACATATAAAAATTTTCTTTCTGATACTCAGTTACTGGTTTACATTTCAGAAACCTTTATGTCAATCCGTAACAGTAAATTTTAACACTATCTAATATAGCAACGTAAGTTGTTTCTCGAAAGTGGAAATCCTCACATGATTGAAATTAACTCACCTTGCTTCTTTTCACAGTTGACTGCACAACCTAATATAAGCTGAAGCAACCTCCCAAGCTGCACAGAATCTGAACATTCAGTTATTTGGTTTAAGTCAGGGATAAGTGCTTCAGAAATCTGCTGCCCTAAAAACTGCAATAACAAAATAACAACTTAGATCACTCATTTATGTAGACGATAAAGAATTCACCACATTTAATATTATTACAAAAATAAATTATAAATAAGTTCATGAAATGGCTCAAATTAACAAATGACAAACCAATAATTATTGATTAAAACCAGTTAGTAATGTTCAGGCAACCTCCCAAAATTTTGAGTAATCAATCAAAAGCAACTATATTTGATTTGTAATTATATCTTTTTTGCACTGTTAGAGAGAGGAATCTGTTTAAGAAGCACCTGGCCTAGTCTACTATGACAAAACTTATGCCTGTCTATTAAATAATAAATAGGTTTATGTTAACCTAAAGGATAGGCATAATATTTTGATATGTGATCAATTGAGAGAGAGCCACAATATAAACCACTGCACTTTTACAAATGAACAACAAACCTAATGAATTAATTTTTTCCCTGGTCTTATCTTTCCTTTTAATTTTTTGCTTGTCATTTCCTGGCATTAAAAAAAGCTTCAAAATGAGTTTTAAGCATTTAATAAATTGAAAAATGTCAGATTACTAAACATTTTTGAAAGAAATTACAAGTTTAATTGTGTGATAAATTTAAACAGGAACAAAAATAATTTGATAGCAAAATCAACCCAAAAGTTTCCAATCATTAAGCAATATACTTTCTTATATCAAAAAATCATACTAGAGAACTTGTTATGAACAAAGAAAAACAAATTACTTAAAATCTAATATGACTTTAATAATACTTCCATTTTGCATTTTGTCCAATTCACTTGCACGAGCATAATATCACAGTATGCCTTTGCTATTGTTTACCTTAGACATACATGTCAAAATAATATTTTAAGTAGAAAATTACTTCAATTAATTAGAAAGTCTACTTTATAACACTGCACAATATCAAATCACATTAAAAATGAAGTTAATTCTATTTGAAAATAATAAATTTGAAGAGTATCAATACATAAACAAAGCTAATTTATAAATCAATATATCTAAGCTTAAGCCTGTTTATTTTCATAAAATTTGAATGTTCTAAAAATTATGACTTACATTACCGTTAAATGTTACAAACAAATGGCCAAATTTTTCAGTGTCAATATTTATCATATAGTATTTTGTATTTAAACGAAGTCAGATATTTTTCATACCTCATGATAATAACTCATAATTCCTTGAAGGATCTTCTTTAAATTACTAGCCTAATGTAAAAAACAAAAAGAAATTCTTATTTCATATTAATAATGAAAGAAAAATTATGCCAACATTAAAAAAAAATTTTCCTAATAAAAATTACCAAAAAACCCCATTATAGCTCTATAAGAGCAAACACATGATCTTTTACAATCAGAGATTCAACCAATGTTTAATGAACTAGGGTGATTCTATTTAAAGTGAGCCACAAGAAGTCAAGTGCCCACTTTAAAGATTTATGTATTAGTCATCTCCACCACCAGCCAAGAGCAAGTTAGCAGGGTTATATTTTCTCTCCTGTCACAAATAACTAGAAAACAAGACAAAATAACATGAAACAATTGTTTTCAAGCTTTAGACAACAGGCAATATTTTAAAACTCTGCTTTCTGAACGAAGGAAAACAAAAAAGATGAGTCCTACACTAGTCCAGGATTTCTGTCTTGAGACAATTTTTACTTTTTAGACTACAGCAGTGGTCCCCAACTTTTTTGGCACTGGGGACCGGTTTCGTGGAAGACAATTTTTCCATGGACCAGGGATAGGGGGGTGGGGAAGGTTTCAGAACGATTGAAGCGTCTAACACTTATAGTGTACTTTACTTGCATTATTATAACATTGTAATATATAATGAAATAATTATACAAATCACAATTTAAAAAACAGAGGTGCAGACAGAAGTGGTTAATAAAATAACGAGCAAGCCATGTGCAGACTAAAATAAGTGTCAGATTTGACTTCAAGCCTGCCACCAGATAAAGCTGTACAACTGAAGTACATCAACTCAATTGCCACTCACTGATAGCGTTTTGATATGAGTCAAGCAACTGATTTATTTGATATGCAAGCAACTGATTTATTATAGTCTCTGTGCAGTAAACCTCATGGCTAATGTTCATCTGTATTTGTAGCCACTCCGAACGCTAGCATCATCACCTCAACTCCACCTCAGATCATCAGGCATTAGATTCTCATAAGGAACACTCAACCTAGATCCCTCACATGTGCAGTTCACAATAGGGTTCGTGCTCCTATTAGAATCTAATGCTGTCACTGATGTGACAGAACCTGGAGCTCAGGCGGTAAGGTGTGTGGTGGGGAGTAACTGTAAATACAGATGAAGCTTTGCTGGCTTGCCAACTGCTCACCTCCTGCTGTGTGGCCCAGTTCCTAACAGGCCGCAGACCAGGACCAGTCTGTGGCCTAGGGGATGGGGACCCCTGGACTATAACATAGGGAGACAGAAACCAAACAAGAAGAGACAGACATCAGAAGTTCAGAAAGGCCAGGATAGTTAGAATTTGCAGGGCAGACAGATGAAAATATGGGAGCTATGAAGAGAAAAGAGTTCTGGATATCTGGTATAATGGCTTATTTGACTTTTTGGCTAAATAACAATTTGCATGTGCATGGAGTAAACTTGGTGTTCTTTCCAAGGAAAGAACAATCCAGGGAATTATAAACTGAACAAATCCCAAATATTACATCCAGAAATGTTTGAAATTCCCACTAGCCAGAGTGAAGACAATATACTATAGGCACAAAGTATTCACTAAGGCCCCCAAAAAGTCACAGTTTAGTAGTAGATCTAACTTACTTCTGGAAGGAAGAGTAACTTTGGATCTGCCCTCTGCCACAGCCTAAAAACATGACTTGAAAGGATCAAACTGATTTACAAGTATCAACTGCTTGCAAGAACAAAGTCCAACACTCTTCAAAGGAAAAAAAATTGAAAAGAACTCAGTAAAATTCAAAATATCTAGCATCCAATAAAATATTACAAATATAGGGCCAGGCACAGTGGCTCATGCCTGTAATCCCAGCACTTTGGGAGGCTGAGGCAGGAGGACCGCCTGAGTCTAGGAGTTCAAAGACCAGTCAGGGCAACACAGAGACTTCATCTCTACCAAAAAAAAAATAAAAATAAAAATTACTACACGTCAAGAAGCAGGAAAATGTGGACCAAAATCAGGAGAAAACTCAGTTAACAGAAATGGTCCCAAAAGTGAAAAATGAAAGAATTGGAAGAAAATGTTAAAACTGCTAATTTTAAAGTGTCCAAGGATTTGAACAAAAATATGAACATAAGAAAAGAAGTAGGAAAAAAATGTTTTAAAAGAATCAAATTTAGATTGACAAATCGGATAAAAATGCAAAACCCAACTCTTAGGTGTCTACATGAAACATTTTCAATATAAAGACACAGATTTCAAAAAAATGAAAAAGAAATACTAATGAAAAGTATAATCCTAACAAAGCTATTGTGGCTACATTAATATCAGACAAATTTGACTTCAAATCAAGGAAGGTTACCAAGGATAAAGAAAGGCATTTTATAATAATAAGCGAAGTTCATTACTCAAAAAGATGCAAAAATATTATGTGTAATAAACCTAATAACAGAAATACAAAATACACGAAGTAAAAATTAACAGAATAGAAAGGAGAAATCAACAAGACTACAAACATTAAAGATGTAAGGATTCTTCTCTCTATAACTGATAGAATAATTAGACAGAAAATTAATAAAGACATAAAAGATATAAACAGCACTATCAACTACATGTTGTTTTCAAATGCACATGAAACATTCCCCAAGATAGACCACGTGTTAGGTCATAAAATAAGTCTCAGTAAATGTAAAGGAATATCTCAATACAGAGTATGTTCTCAGACCCATAGGAAACGAGTAAATAGAAAGATATCTAGAAAATCCTTACATATTTTTAATTTGAATTACCTACTTCTAATTTGTCAATAGGTCAAAAGAGAAAAAACAAGGAAAATTATCAAATATTGTGAACTGAATGAAAATAAGAGCACAGTATGTCAAGATGTGTAGGATGTGGCTAAGGCAGTATTTAATATTAAGTGAAAGAAGGACCTAAAATTGATTATTTAAGATTCCACCCTAAGCATCAAGAAAAAGAAGAACAGATTAACTGTGAGAAAGGAAATAATAAAGATCAGAGAGTAAATGAAACAGAAAACATAAACTAATTATTTAAAAAATAAAAGAATACAATTGAAAAACATCTACCCAGACTTATCAATGAAAATAGACACAAATTACCAATAACAGGAAAGGAAAAGGAAACATCACTAAAGATCATACAGTCATTAGCATATTATTAGCATAATAATTCAGTTAAGAACTGTATATCAACAAACTACACAATTTACATCAAATAAACAAATGTCCAACAAGATACAATAAAAACAACTTAAATACAGAAAATTACTTTGGCAGTTTCTTATAAAGTTAAATGTATACTCATACAACTCAGCAATTCCATTCAGGAATTCATCCAACAGAAATTAAACATATATCATCACAAAGAATCATACATGAATGTTCATGGCTGTTGTATCCATACTAGCCAATAACAGAAACAATTCAAACATCCACATGCTAAACAAGCTGTAGGATATTAATGTAATGAAATGCTCAGCAAAAAGAAATTACCAATACATGTAACATAGATGAGTCCCAAAAGTACACTGAATGAGTGACACTAGAAACAAAGAGTACCTTTTGTATGGTTTCATTTATATGGAATTCTAGAAATAAACTCCATAGTGACACAAAACAAATTTGTGACCACTTAGGGCCAAGATGGCAATAGGGATTAATAGAAAATGGGCATTAACTACATGTTTTCTGTTAATGGAAATGTTCTATATCTAATTATGATGGTAGTTACATGAGAACATAAACATGTTAAACCTCAAACTGTACACAATAAAACGCATAAGTTAATTTGAATAAAGATTTTGTTGCACTCAGTGCTCATTTTAGGACCACTGTTTGGATCAAGTCATTCTCCCATTCATTCTGCATACCTTTATTCTCCAGTTGTCCCCAACATCCTCTTTAATTCGGCTTAACCAAGATTCATCGAACCAAGTTACATCACTAAA
This sequence comes from Tarsius wallacei, assembly GCA_963574415.1. NCBI lineage: Eukaryota > Metazoa > Chordata > Mammalia > Primates > Tarsiidae > Tarsius > Tarsius wallacei. The sequence continues at coordinate 30,053 of CAUYQG010070355.1, read as the reverse complement.
ACAAAAAAATGCTAAACATTAAATATTTTTATTACAGAAAAATACCAATTGAACAGAGAAAGTTATTTTATATGGTAAAGCTTAGTCTTAATAAGAAAGGTAAATATTATTTATATTATTATAATTCATCATATTAGAAATTTAAGTCATTAACATCTTTGATTTAACAAACATTTACCAAATATTTCATATGAGGTGCCCAGCTAGCAAGAAGATTTAAAAGTTCCAATCCTGAAAGGCTAAACAAGAAAACCAACATTTTAATGAGTGCTTGATGTTTTCTTTTCCCATGTTACTTCATTTAAAAATCATAGTAACTTGAAAAAAGCTCTATTATCATTTCCAACCTTACTATTCAGGTCTTATTCAAGGAACTGAGGATGGGAGAGTCTAAGTAATTTGCCCTGAGCAACACTAGTACATGGCAAAGGCCAAAATAAATCTATTCAGTTGAGGAGAATTAAGTAGGATGAGTTAATAAATGAGACTACAAAGTCTACAAAGACAAGTTTAATTAAAAGCAAAGTCCTATATTGATATTTATGGCCAAGACAAAGAATTGCTATAATGAATTTCTGTGTATTTAATAAGGTTTTGAATAACAACACTTGACTATATAGTCAACTATATTTCAATTAATACAGTAATTAATATAAAGTTAATTTGTTTAATGAGTCAAAATCATCAAAATTGATTTACTTCCTTTTTATATCAGATTAAGTCATAAAAAAACTTAACCAAACAAGGTATACCAGTTGTGATGGTTAATTTTTTGTGTCAGTTTGATTAGGTCACAGAACCCAGACATTTGGTCAAATACATCTGGATGGTGCTGGGAAGATATTTTAAGAATGAGATTAACACTTGAATCAGTAGACTTTGAGTAAAAGCAGACTACCTTCCATAATGTGGGTGGGCCTCATCTAATCAGTTGAAGGCCTTAAGAAAAAGCTGACTTCCCCCCCAAAAGAGCAAATTCTGCCAGCAGAAGGCCTTCTGACTCTAGCGACCCTTCTTTAGATCTCTAGCCTACTGGCCTACACTGAAGATTTTGAACTTGCACAATCACATTAACCTATTCTGTACAGTAAATATTTCTGTGTACACACACACACACACACACACACACACACACACACACACAAACTATTGGTTCTGTTTCTCTAGAGAACCCTGACTACTACTCCAGTCTGACACTAAAAAATCTAAGTATATGATTTTACATTGTAATTACCTTTAGAAACTGGATCTAGATATAACCTATTTTAATCTATTTTTTCCAAGATAATTTCTCCTTTTGTCTTGCATTCCTCTATGCCTTCCTTTCTAGCCCAAATCAAATTCAGCCCCAAGAAACACTTTGTAACTTCTCCATTAAAAAATATATTCTGCTTTCTTTCTTATAAACACATTCACCTTTCTCAAACAATTATAATGGCAGCCAATCTTTCCCACTATTAAACTTGGTATCCAAACTCAGAAATCTCTCGACATCTTATTTTTTTCTTTTGCATTGCCAAGTCTACATGCCTTAACTAGACTCTTGGTCTCCAACAATTAGCTCCTTTTCTTATATTTCCCAGATCTTCAAGGACACTCAAGGGATACCAAATGAGAAAGGATGAAGCAAAATATGGTCCAATTACTTTCTAATAAAACAGAATAAGAATCATTACATGACTATGTTTTAACTCCATCCAGGATGTTTATCTTCAGCAATTTTACCTACTGAATTTTGGTAGCAATTAAAGTAAATAAACAACACAGTTGTGTCACTTCAATGGAAATCCTGAAATTATTACTGAATCAAAAAAACTCTCTGTATATAAAATTGCGATCTGTATTTTGGACATACACATCTGGACTTTCATTTATTAACACCCCAAAGTAAAAACCTCTCAGGAAGGTTTGAAGATATTAGATTTCCTGCGCCTTTGGGAGGCTGAGATGAAGTGGATTGCCTGAGCCCGCGGGTTCAAGACCCGCCTGGGCAAGACCTCATTTCTACAATAAATCAAAAAATTAGCTGGGCATGGTAGCGTGCGCCTGTAGTTCCGCTACTTGGAAGGCTAAGGTGGAAGGATCACTGGAGCCCAGCAGGTCGAGGCTGCGGTGTCCAGGAGCGGCCACTGCACTCCAGTCTGGGCGACAGAGTGAGACTCCAACTCAAAAAAAAAAAAAAAGATATTAGATTTCAATTATTACAGCTGATTGAGAGCACCAACTCCGGAGTCAGAACAAACTGATGCAAATTCTAGCTTTACTATTTACTCATTATTTGACCTTCCCAAAACAACGTCAACTCTATTCTTCTGTCCTCATGTATAAATTTAGGGTAAAAATAACATGTACCTCACAGACTAGTAAAAAATAAATGAAGCAACATATTTAATGGGGTCTAAAATGATCTCATATTTAGTAAATACTCAGATATTGACTATCATGGTTTGTCATTTCAAATGCTTGTATATCTGCTGAATGCATGAATAAACAAATAAATGCATAATGTTTAATGTCTCTGAATATTCTACATTCTCTTTCTTATTATTGTCTTTCTTGAAAAAATAGTTAAAGACAAGAGGAACAGAGAGGTTATTTGGTGCTCAAAGTAACAAAGCTAAGTCATTCTTTTGGAGGAGTGATATATACTATTTATAGTTGTTCTGGATTGAATTTCGCAACCCCCCCCCCCCCCACCAAAAAAGATATATTTAATTCCCCCCTTGTAAACATGACCTTATTTGGAAACAGGGTCTCCACATATGTAATCAAGGTAAGATGAGGTCATACTGAATTAAGATGGGCCCTAATCCACTATGGCTTATAAGAGGAGAGATATAGACACAAAGGGAAGACAGCCATGTGAAGACAGGCAGAGATAAGAGTTATGCTGCCATCAACCAAGGAATGCATGGATCTATCAGAAGCTGGAAGAGGCAAGAAGAAACCTCTCCTACAGGATTCAGAGGAAACATGGCCCAGCAAATACTTATTTAAGACTTCTAGCATCCAGAAGTGTGATTAATTTTTGCTGTTTTAAGCAAAACAGCCTGTGGTACTTTGTTACAGTAACCCTAGGAAACTAATACAGTGGTAGTTACAGTTTCTCCTCATGTATATATGTATTTTAAATAACAGCAGTTTCTACACGCATTTGGAAAAAAGTACACACTACATATTCAAATTAAAACATAACAATTAAGAAACTGTAAAACCCTAGCAATAACTCCATGTCTAAGTCATACTTCAGATACCACTCAATAAGAAGACATTGTTTAGAAACATACCTGCCTCGGGTAAATAAATAAAGAATTATTGGTTAAATTTTACTACTTCTTTTAAAAGGAGAATTTTCCTTCTCACCAGTAGTAACTTTGATGTGACTTGATGTGAGCCACAAAAGCCATCAACGCAATATGTTAAAAATTGTAACATATATAAAGTGTTTTGAACTGTTCAAAGACATATGGCAAAATTAGCCCTTTCAATAGGAATACGATACACTGGTCCAACTAGGACAAAAATGTATGCTGTAAGTCCCACTATCTAGGATCCAGACTTTTGGAAAAACTCCAAAACTGAAAAGGGGTTAAAAATAAAAATAAATGTAAAATGGACCTTGGATGAAAAGGAGGCTTAGGTTCTTAAGAACACGTAAAAAGCTGGGTTCGGTGGCTCAGCCTGTAATCCCACGCTTTGGGAGGCTAAGGTGAGTGGACTGCCTAAGCCCGCGGGTTCAAGATCCGCCTGGGCAACTTGGCGAGACCTTATCTCTACAATAAAATTAGCAGGGTGTGGTAGCGCACACCTGTAGTTCCAGCTACTCAGAAGGCTGAGGCGTAAGGATCGCCTGAGCCCAGCAGGTTGAGGCTGCAGTGGCCGCGGACGTGCCCCTGCATTCCAGTCTGGGCAACAGAGTGAGACTCCAACTCGAAAAAAAAAAAAAGAACACATAAAAATAGAAACAGAAAAAGAAAGAGCGTGCGCACGCATGCACTTAGGCTCAATTTTAAGTCACTGGCCATTTGTTAAATAAAGGGATCTTCTGTTAGGGTATTTTATTTTTCCTGCAGAAACGTTATTAGAAGACAACAAAAGACGAGAGAGAACAAATAAAGAAAAAACAGAGACAGAAAGGATCATTCTGCATTAACAGCAGAATCCAACTGGTTATGGAAAAATTAATTACTCACAAAGGAAGCAGTTTAGATAAAATTTACCTGATCCTAATCTGAACATCATATGCAGTGCTAGAGTACAGGAGGTCAGAGAGCCATATACATCACATCATGGTAAAAACAGGCCTCTTTTTTTGGATTTTGGCATAGAGTTACTAAAGTCAACCAAAATATATAGAAAGGACATCTTTGGATAGGACTGTTGAAATGAGTAAACGAGTACCAGTCATGTGTTCATACCAACCACAATGTAGTTGCATCTACACCAATACCCAAAACATAGGATCACGATAAGAAGGCAAGTTGTACATTCTAATAGCAAAAGACAATGATCACGTACCATATTTTCAAAAAAGAACATGTCTAGAACACTTAGCTCTGATGAATTCAATCATACTAAAACCAATCAGGTATAAATAAATAAAACATTTAAGAAATATTTTTTAAGAAAGAAGGGGAGTGAGACATATTTTAGAATTAATGCTGCCCCCAAAAATGTTAAGATGCTAAGTTTTTCTTTTAAAGTAGTAATCATGAATTAACCATAAAATCTGTCTATTCACAACAGATCATTTTGAGGAGTCCAAGTTAATTAGGATTTTTATATAATTTTAAGTTGTTTTTCTAAGAAAAGTATAGGATTTTTGCTAACCCATCTGTAAGGTTTCCAGTGTTCATCACAGTAAACCTTTATAAGATGCTGGTAACAAATAAACAATCTCTGACTATAAAACAGTGAAGCAAAGATAGGATTCTGGTCTCAAAGTAAGCAAATATAAAGTCATTATGGCTCTTCATTAATAAATTATGAGTGCAGAACTCGTTCTGTTTGTCCTACAAATGGTACAACTCATATTTGCAAACATTAGAAAATAATGGATTTAGAAACTTTTGATATTACATAATTATATAAAGTGGGTCTAGCCTAAACACAATCACTTTATCATTTTATTATGTCTCATAAATTACTACTAATAGCCAGGCTCGGTGGCTCAACCTGTAATCCCGCGATTTGGGAGGCTGAGGTGAGTGAATTGCCTGAGCCCGTGGGTTCGAGACCCGCCTCGGCAACTTGGTGAGACCTCATCTCTACAATAAATCAAAAATTAGCTGGGCATGGTAGCGCACGCCTGTAGTTCCAGCTACTTGGAAGGCTGAGGCGGAAGGATCACCTGAGCCCAGCAGGCCGGGAGCGGCCACTACACTCCAGTCTGGGAGACAGTGAGACTCCAACTCAAAAAAAAAAAAGACAATTAATTTCACAATACGTTACTCTGCTATGTAAATTGTCTCATGGCACAATTAGAAAGTTGACTTACTGAATACAGAAAGATGAAATTTCATGGCTTTTTGGTTAACCCAGCCTTTAGAGAAGCCACTTCTCTTGTGTAGGATTTTCTGCTAAGTGATTTTTCTTCAAGTGTTTGTTGAGCTCACAGTGGTTTATGGCTCTAACTGTAAACCCACCTAAGATTTTTGAGAGTATTTTGGCCACCTTGAGTTGCCGTGTATTGCAAAGGAGAAATTAAAGGGTTTCAGAACTCTGACTAATACAGGCCCCTGCAGGATTGGCTCACACAATTACAAAGGTGAAGTCCTGCAATGGTCCTCTCAATCTGGGCAAAGAGAACAGCTAGTAGCAGCACAGCACAAGTCCCAAAGCCTCTGAACCAGGGGAGTCAACAATGCAGTCTCCAGTCTGAGGCTGAAGACTCGAGAGCCCCCAGGAGGTTGCTAGTGCAAGTTTCAGAGTCCAAAGACCGCTGGGGTCTGATGTCCAAGGGTAGAAGGAGACAAAGCATCCCTATCAGGAAGGAAGGGGGAGAGAGAAACTCAGGAAGCTGAATATCTCCCTTTCTCCACCCACTCTGCTCTGGTTGCAGTGGCAGCGATTAGATAGTGCCTGCACACACTGGGGAGGGTCTTCTTCTCCAAGACCACAGACTCACACACTGTCTTCTCTGCAATACCCTCAAAGACACCCCCAGAAACATGCTTCATCAGCCTTCTAGGCGTCCCTCAATCCAGTCAAGTCGACACCAAAAATTAACATCACAGGGCCCCATGGCACTTTTGTGATTCCTTTTGCAGGCAGCAATTCTTATCGCTAGGGGTACCAGCTGAAGACATTAGCTGGGAGTTCTGAGTGCAACCCTCACAACAGGTAGGACTTTGGGAGCCAAGAGTTTTTAGTCCTTTGAAGGAGGGATTGCTGCTCCCGTTGCCACCAGTTGAGAGCATTCTCAACAGAGAAACGGGAGAGGTGAGAGGCCTATCTGTGAATTCTTGCTGTGATTATATCTTGATTAATGCAAACTGCGAATCATTGGCATCTTCATTTTGCTTTCAAGTCAGCAGAGCACATGAAATCTTAATACCTGGACCCTTCATTTTCAGTTAGTAAAACTAATATATCAAGAATGCTGATGGGCAGGGGAGGCAAGAGCTCACTCTGGTGTGTGAGTGAACGTTTTAGTCCATCCTTCTCGACACAAAGGGAAGGATATTTTTATAGTCAAAGTGAGAGAAAGAAGTCTATGTCTTATGAGTCCTGATTATTTAATTTTCAATAGTTGTGCTTTAAAAAAAAAAGTAGGCTGAGGCAAGATAATTGTTTCAACATAGCGAGACCTCATCTCTACCAAAAACAAAATATATAATATATATAATATTATCTGGGAGTGGTTGCATGTGTCTGTAACCCTAGCTGCTTGGGAGGCTGATGTGGAAGGATGGCCTGAGCCCAAGTTGTAGAGACTGTGGTGAGCCATGATTATGCCACTGCACTCCAGCCTGGGCAACAGAGTGAGACTCAGACTCAAAAAAAAAAAAGTGATATTTCACTCAGAGACTAGGATATAGAATGAGTTCTGTATAGAAATTTACAAATCTTGAATTGCTACTTAATCCATTTTTCAGCTTCCAGTAAGATTCTGTTTAAGTATCATTGTCTGGTGTGGGTGGAACTCTCACTCTCCCTGAGTGGGTATTAATAATGCTTAATTCTACAAACTTCCCTCAGTTTCCCATCTTGGGGCAGCCAACATGCCTTAACATCAGGGCCGAGCTCCCTTCACCTGCCTCTCTTCTGGGGGCCTACTGTTCTAGTTTCCCTCTGTCTAAAGCTGTTTTCAGCAGCTTTGTTAAATAGCTGGCCATCAGTCCACATTCTGTCATCTTCTGAATGTCTCAAGTGTCATTCAGTGGCCCTTTAGCTTCGTGTCTTCTGGCTGTTTCAGGTCCTTTAACCTTCACTCTTACACCTTCCTTCCTTTTGCCATCTCTTTGGCTCCTTCCTATTATCATATACCTAATAATGTTTATGTCCTTATTATTCTATGAAACATCCTGTGTGTCTTTGAAGGAATCTCAGATTGTTGGAGTGACAGCAAACTTATGACCAGCTCCATGAGTTTTTTTCTACCAGTAACTGAGCTTTTCTGACTTACTCTTTCCAAACACTCTCCTGCTTCCTGCTTCACACAGCCCAGTCCTTCCAGGCTAGCCTCTGTACAGAACTGACGGCACACTGGGAAGGATACCAAGCAGCCATTAGGAGATCTGGGCTCCGGTCTTAGTTTTCTTTGTGGCCAAGACACCTACAAACTAACTTGTGTCAAACAGGTATTTCAAATCTTACAGCAGGGATATGAAGTTGAACTATCAGCCCCATTTTATTTTAAGAAACATTCCCACTATAGTTAAAGCAGCCCCATCTGGGGTTGTTGTTTGAATCTAGTTTGATTTTATTGCAAAACTCATGTTATTTTTTTATACATGTTGTCTTTTATAATTTATTTTTTAGAAACCACAAAGACTTCTGTAGAATTAATGCTTCTTAATAAAATAATTCTATGAAATTAGTTTAAAATATGAGTGGGGACCCCCTCCCCACAAAAAAGCAGAATTATCTTTTGAAGAGCAGGCCCCTTGTAGAACACTCAGAATTTGTTCCTCTGGATCACACAGTTAACCAAAGAAAGCTTTTATACGGAAGTTATGAGAAGGTTGCTTCACAATTTGTGGAAGAAGTGTCCTGAGTTGTAGCAAACAGATGACTGGTTCTTCCAACATGACAATGCACCTGCCCACACTGTGATTAGTGCTCAGCAGTTTTTGACCAAAAATGGTATAACCCTCGTGTCCCACACGCCCTCTTTACCCCACCTCTCCCCAAGTGGCTTTTTTTGTTTCCCTAGGTAAAAAAAATATCCTCAAAGGGAAACATTTTGCCAATATGGAAGGGGTGAAACAAAAAATGGCAGAAGCACTAAAAGTCATGAAAATTAATGAGTTCAAAAGCTGTTTTGAGCAGTGGAAAAAGCACCTTGACAGGTGTATTGCATCAAATAGAGAGTACATTGAATGTGACTGAAGTTTAAACATGTAAGAATGAATACACAATTTTTAAAATAAATTATAGGTTTTCGGGGGGGGGCTTTGTATATCCATTTCTGACTTAAAATTTCATGAGGGCACGGGTGGTTCTTCAGGACCAACACAGGGCACAATGCTGTAACCTGTAGTTGAATGAATGACACATGGCAGCATGGATGCTTGGGATGGTGGAGGTGAAAGTGAGGCCATTCCAGACTGTCCCTTCAGTTCAGATAGCTCCAACCCTGACCACACATTAGGGGACACCTACAGAACTTTAACAACCATAAAGGCTGACCTCACCCTAAGCCATTTGGAGCTTATTGGCCTGGGGGCTAGAGTCCATGAGTGTTTAATCCTTCCCCAGGTGACTGACTGGAACCATGGAGTCCTAACCCAAAGCTTTTCTAATTTAATTTGAATATGAGTCACCTGTAAAATGCAGAGCTTATCCAGTGGTCCTGGAGAGGGGTGGAGATCAGCATCTTTAATAAACTGTGGGATGATGTGGATGTTGTTGGTTGGTGGCATACACTTGGTGTAGCAGGATTTAAAGCAGCCACACCCTCACTGGTCATTAAAATTCTTCAGGGGAAATCATTTATATTCTCTCTTATGTACTCCCTTCTGGCTGTGTCTGCATGGCAACAATAAAGTGTGTAATTTGTGACCAAGTCATAGTTAAATTCATGATTATGGGTGATATACCTGAATAATTCAGGCTCTGGGTGGGCTTCTGTTCCCCCAGGGACTGAATTAACCTAAGGATTTTCTAACATTTATCTGCAAATTCTTATCTAGCCTAAAACTCACTTTTTCATTTGTATCTTCCTCTGCCTTCCAGCATCAGTGCTCAATTTGAGAAAAGGTAGTTTAGGGCTGTGGCCTTCAAATGCTTAGGGACCCGGGAGTCTTCCTCCTTTTATACTTAATGTCCTGAGTTCTCTCAACCAAGTGTTGCAAGGGACATGACACGCTGGAGCAAGGTAGCCCTGTCTATCTCACCTTCTGACCTCGAGAATTCTAGAGTTGCTTTGAGGTTTCATAGCACTGACTCAGAGCAGCAGTTTCCAAATGGCTGCTAAGATAAACGACTTTATATCTAGATTAAATCCAAAATGAAGCATGCAAAATATGTGCGTAGCTAATGTTAATCATTTTAAATACAACCCTGGGTTATTAGGACCAATGTTACTTTTAGGGGTATTACACCTTCAGCCACTCAAAAGAGAGGTTCAGTAGAGGAACCAGGAGATGCCTTATAGGGGAGCGATGGGGCCAAGGGTGGAGAAGAGTGAGTGTAGACACATACATTCCACTCAGAGAATAATATAGCATGGACTGACTTCTCCAAATTAATTTTAAAGTTGCAACTTCCTTCCAGGTCAAAAGGCCACCCCCTCTGTCTCTCTTCTTCTAAACTTATCCCGCACTTTCTCTCTGCAGCGCCTCTGGCACTGATCACTTTTCTCATCTTTGAATTCTCTATAAATATTCATGGACTATAAGAAATGATCCAGGAAGCTGGCTCTCTAGTTGAATAGCTGATGCTGCTGGATAAGTAAATCATTCCCCACCCCTGAGCACCGGGTATGGATTAGGTGACTCGGGAATGCCTGTAGAATAAAAAGATCCAAAGCTAGTCTCGGTTCCCAGAGCGGGGCCCGTTTCAGTCCTCCTGCCTCTCTTAGAGTACTGCCTGTGATCTAGGCAGTGCCACCAGCTCCACTCCAAGGCGGCACCTGCAGAAGGTGGGTGTTCAGAATGGCCGTGGGTCGACCAGCTCCTGTTCAGGGAAACTCACTCTGCCCATCTAGGACTCTGCCTGTGTTAAATATAGGGTTTGAGGTTTATGAGGAAAAAGTATCAGCATTTCTAGTGGCACACAATTTGCTATCATTGATTCTTCCCAAGCAATAAGCAAAGAATAGAGAAGGGTGAGGTCATAACTCTTAGTGTCTCCAAAATTTTACCAGTCTTATTGTCTCTGCCCTTAGGTCAAAATAAATGCCTAAAAGGTAAGTTTATTAAATAGTTAGGTCCAAACATCTTAAATATTTATGTCCTAATAGCATAACAGCCGTCTGAAAAAAATAGTACACATAAATTGAAATAAAAAACAACATTTTCACTTTATTCTTAAATAAAACCACGCTGATAAATGTGTTTGCCTTTGGGACCCTTAATAACCTCTCAGGCCTTGGCATCAGATTGGACCTTGTCACCTTTATTACCTATTCCTCACTGACTGATTGGATTAACTGGAGGTACATAGCAGTGTCCAAAAGTCAGCTTCACAGAAATATGGCATAATTAAAAGGAATGTAGCATCTAATGTTGAACTGTGAGTTACCTTGAGCTGGTGGTGCCTGTGGTATTTAACAGATGTTGCTGTGTTTTCCTCAAAATTGTAAAATCCTCATAGGGTTTCCCGTGAGTTAGTTCATTGCAGCATCCTGGGACCCCTATGCACAGAGTTTGGAAATCTATGGCCATAATCAAAGATTTTGACACTGAACTCAGAGGGAATGAAGCACCTTAATGGAGCAGTGTTTGACGCACAAACACCATGGATGTATTATACCCACGGGGCAATGGCTGTTTTTAAGATCAATCTGGCCAGGCTTGGTGGCTCAGCCTGTAATCCTAGCACTTTGGGAGGCCGAGGTGAGTGGATTGCCTGAGCCCGTGGGCTCGAGACCTGCCAGGGCAACTTGGCGAGACCTCGTCTCTACAATAAAATCAAAAACTAGCTGGGTGTGGTAGCGCATGCCTGTAGTTCCAGCTACTTGGAAGGCTGAGGCGGGAAGATCGCTGGAGCCCAGCAGGTTGAGGCTGTGGTTGTCGGGAGCATGCCACTGCACTCCAGTCTGGGTGACAGAGTGAGACTCCAACTCAAAAAAAAAAAAAAAAAAAAAAAAAAGATCAATCTGGAGGAACTCAAATAATTCTACAAAAAAGATACCTGCGCACGCATGCTTATTGCAGCACAATTCACAATAGCAAAAACGTGGAACCAAATGTGCCGCTCATTGAAAGTGGACTGGATTAAGAAATAAATATGGTATGTATATGCGATGGACGATTATAGTGCCATAAAGAAGGGCATAATTATGAACTTGGCAGCAACTTGGGTGGATTTAGAGTCTATCATACTCAGTGATCTATCACAGAAACAAAGAACTGAGTACCATATGTTCTCACTCATAAGTGGACCCTGAGCAGCTATCATAATAGTACAAGAAAGGACTTGGCAGTAGTGGGACACTGCCAGGGGAGGAAGAGAGAGTGTGTGTGTGTGTGGGGGGGTGGGGAGAAACACCAGTAAGGTTTTATGATCCCTATCATGTGAAGTGAGGTCCAATGGGAGGCCTAAACTTCACTTGTACATAGACCACTTGTGGACCCAATCCTGACTTGTATCCTACTCTTTAAAATAAAAAAGAAATTTTAAAAATATCTATCAATCTGGACAGGAGGATGCTATCACTGACTCCAGAATTCACCATTGCGTAGCACTAGCCAGCAGAATGTCCTCAATAAGTACAGACATGATCCTTTCTCTCACATAAATTACTTAGGAGAATAAGCTACTCCCCTCATTGAAGAAGGGTTTGTTTAGCTTATATTATGTGGCAGTTCCAGTTCTGGGTACCTGGAATATATCAGTGAAGGAGAAAGGAAAATCCTTGCATCCTTGCCCCTGCAGACCTTAGATCCTAGCCTCCTGTTTTTTAGCAGGAGGAATGTGAACGTGGAAGCGTGTGAAGTGTGACAGCCTTTGAATTATTTTGTCAAGCAACAGGAGAAAGTTATGAAAGAACTTTTACTCCTCTAAAGTTCTATTTAATGGCTCATTTTCAAAGACAGGGATTCTACAGAAAACAGTCCTACTTAAGATATTTAGAATCTAATCAATGACTGAAACTACAGGGAATTACTCTATATTAATGAAAATCAATGATCTATGAATACGAACTTAATGAAGACCGATGATATATGAATTGCTGTGGGTGAAGCAGCAGTCCCTGCTAATAGGCTGATGGTACTTAGGGCATTGATGTGCAATTGGACAGTTCTGTGAAGTCACCCTTATCTTTGTTTTTCTTAGGAAATGGGAAATGGCACGTGTTTTTAATATAACGGATACGTTATAGTGTTCTTTAATTTTCTTCATGGTGTAAAATAAATAGCATGTGGATTTTTAAAAATCTTGTGGTGTTAGGTAGCAGAACTCACATCCAAACATATCATACGAGAAGGAGGAGAGATACTTTACCTAAATGATTAGAGCCATTTGGGGCTCTGCAGTAACAATGGAGAAACTGCTTTCCTCTATATCTTTTGGAGAAATAGGAGAAGCTGATACTTTTGCATTATATTCTGACTGAGCCAGCCTTTTTCCACCCATTTTCACTCAAATCGACAATAAATAAAAAATAAATAAATAAATCACTGCAAATAAAATCTTCTGAGATTTAATTTAAGGCCTGGTTGTGCCACCACAAGTTCCCTAAGCAGTGTTTCCTAGACTTTATACTAAAATAAGTTAGCATAAAATGTGTCCTAGATATAAATTGTAAAATAAAAATGTTTTGCTTCTTCATCAGAAAGTATATATCTATGAGTGTAAAGCAAATCACCTGTAATCTACAACTTAGAAACTGCCATTGCTGAGATTTTGATTTATAGCCTTCTAGTCTTTAGATATAGTTTTGTGGGCATGTGTGTATCAGCATCTTGGTTAAGACCATACATCCTTTAGTTTACATCCTATCCTAAACATTTCTTCTGGTCACTAAATATTTTTCTAAAACTTGTTTTTGTTGTTGTTGTTACTGTATGCTATTTCGAATATAATGCCCACAATTTTTTAAATCCGTCATCTAGTATGAGTATCTAACTTGTTTTTAAAGTAAGTTTACTAACACTATCAATGATTTAAAGTTCAGCTATCATAAGATATTTATTAAAATATGAAAATTCCCCAAGTTGATATTAACTAAAAGTCTTGAGTACTTTCCTTCATTTATGTATCACATGTTCCTTGAGCATCTACTATCTATACAAGAGGCACTAGCCTCTACTAGAGATGCAAAGGAGATCTAAGTATGGGCCTTGACTTTGCACAGGTTGCATTGGGGTAAGGCACTTTTTTCCATGCAAAAGAGGCTGGACTGTCTGGAGACTGAGCTGTAGAACTTCATTGACAGTTGCTTCCTAAGCCACACACTAAATGATCCAGGCTAATGTAACTGTCAACAGCATTTGCAAAAATCAATGATATTTGCTGGAAAATTGCTATTTTCATTAATTGGATTTAGAGTATGAAAAAAGAAAGACAATTTGTCATAAGGACTGGAAATCAACATTTTTTTTTTTGTTAAAAAAAATGTACATTTCCAAATAATCCCCACTGAGAACAGATGTTGAAGCCTAGGAAATGTGTTTTGATTCTGTAGTTAATCTGTTTGTTTATTTGGCCCGTTATTCCCCAGGCATTATTGGAAATGAGTTGACATTGAAATATGTTGCTAGTCTTAGTCAGGAGATCTGGTCCTTGCCATTCCTTCTGCTGCTTATTAATCAAGGGTCCCTACACTAGTTTATTTACCTCCCTGAGCTTCAAGTTGCCTTATTAGTGCAACTTAAATAAGAAAATACATGGAATGGACATAATAAACTGCGCAATATCACACAACTGGGAAGAATTAGTATTATATTGTGTTGGTGCAAAAGTAATTGCCGTTTCAGGCTATGAATTTTAAATTATTATAACAAGGCTCAAACATATCTTTATTAATCATAATAGGAACCATTACAATCAACACATTTTTGCCAATGAGAAAGAAGTTTGCTTCTGTAGCATAAAAATCCATGTTTCAGGACTCAATGAACTCTTGGAAAGCATCTTCTACATGTTGCTGGTTGTGGAAGTGTTTTCCCTTGCAAAAAGCTGTCAAGATGCTTGAAGAAGTGGTAGTCGGCTGGCGAGAGGTCAGGTGAATATGACAGATGAGGCAAAACTTTGTAACCCAATTCGCTCAACTTTTGAAGCATTGGTTGTATGACATGTGATCAAGCATTTTCGTGGAGAATAATTGGGCCCTTTCTGTTGACCAGTGCCGGCTGCAGGCATTGCAGTTTTCAGTGCATCTCATCGATTCGCTGAGTGTACTTCGGATATAATGGTTTCACTGGGTTTCAGAAAGCTGTAGTGGATCAGACTGGCAGCAGACCACCAAACAGTGACCATGACTTTTTTTTGGTGCAAATTTGGGAAGTGCTTTGGAGCTTCTTCTCAGTCCAGCCACCGAGCTGGTCACCACCAGTTGTTGTATAAAATCCACTTTTCATCGCACATCACAATCTGATGGAGAAATGGTTCATTGTTGCATAGAATAAGAGAAGATGACACTTCAAAACAATGATTTAAAAAAAAAATTTTGGTCAGCTCATGAGGCACCCACTTACTGAGCTTTTTCACCTTTCCAATTTGCTTCACATGCCGGATACCTGACCTTAGAATGGTCAATGATGAGTTCTTCGGCAACTTCTCATGTAGTTAGTTGTAAGAGGATCAGCTACAATGATTGCTTTCAACTGGTCATTGTCAACTTCCAATGGCGGGCCACTGTGCTCCTCATTTTCAAGTCTCTCATCTTCTTTGCAAAACTTCTTGAACCACCACTGTACTGTATGTTTATTAGTAGTTCCTGGGCCAAATGCGTTGTTGATGTTGTGAGTTGCCTCCACTGCTTTATGACCCATTTTGAACTTGAATAAGGAAATTGCTCAAATTTGCTTTTTGTCTAGCATCATTTCCTTAGTGTAAGATAAATATAAAATAAATAGCAAGTAATATCATCAGCAAACAAACATAAAGTGAGAAATGCACATTAAAATGATATATAACATAACCACGTTTACTTAAGAGTGTATTCCAATATCAAACAGCAAATTTCAACAATGCAGAAACCACAATTACTTTTGCACCACATACTTTAAAATGAGTACATTCTTGACCCTATTTCTCTATAGTAAAAGCTTCCAAATCCCTTGTGAAAATGGATTTTTGTCATCCTGAAGCCTAGAAAGCATTAGAGGTTAGTAAAAGAGGGAGGGCAAAAGGAGAAAGGGAGGAAGGAAGAAAATAAAGGGGGGGGGAGAGGGAGATTAGGTGGGAGGAGATAGAGAGATTGAGAGAAATATATGGGGGTAGGGAGATCAAGAGACAGAGGAAGGAGATGGGGAAGGGAGAAATGGAAAGATTTAGAGAGAGAGAGAGAGAGAAAGAGAGAGAGGACAATCGAGAGATAAAGAGAGAAGTAGACCGAGAGAGAGAAATTTTGCGCAAGGCAGATTAGGAGAAATACATTGAGAGAGAGACAGCAATGTTGAGTTGTCAATGTGGGGATTGCAGAGAAGTCTGTGGCTCCTTGACACACTAAAAGGGAAGGCAAACATGCAGGTGAGAGTCTCATTTCTGGCTGTAGTAACCCTTCTTCTCCAACAACACCCACTTGGTGATATGGTAAATAAAGCTTTGAGATCTATTTGTGGATCCTGTCCACTTGTTTGAAAATCCTGCTCTAATCTCCTGAATAATTATTCTCAAACTTTTTACTAATGTGTTGTTAATTCCCAGTCTGTCCTCAGAAGCAAGGGTGATCAACTTGTTCCTAGGAATTTTCCCTGTTTTATCCCCAAAAGCCCCATGATCCCAGCCAAGCTAGGATGGTTGGCACCATACCAGAAGCCAGGGTGAGGGTTTGGATGCCATGATAAATAAATCAGAGTAAATGATTTCCTGTTTGAAAGTAAAATTTTCAGGATGATGTACCTAATTTATAGTCTCTGAAACAAACAGGAATAGGTCACCCCAGAAAATGGACAGAAGTTTTAGAAAATAGTGACTTTCAATATGTGCAGTGGAATTCAAAAGAAAGAGGGAGACTGGGATATGTGTCTACACTTTGCCACCATGTTGTCCTTCTACAATTAAACCTTCACCCCCCCAGGATTTTGGCACATGTTAGCTTATACTTGTATTGACTGGTACACCACCTAGCTACCTTGCCCTAAATGACACAGTTTAGAACAAACAAGAAAACTTTTGGATATCACCTTACTTTACTCACTTACAATATGAAAACCATTTTATATATTCATTCATTCATTTATTTAGCAAAAGGCCTGGAATATACACTATGTGTCTGTTACCATGCAAGTGCCATCATCATGAAGAGTCAGGTTGTAGACAATGTCATGTTGCAGAGTGATAAAGTATTCTGACAGACACACACACAGGGTGCTCTGGAAATATTTTTGTCCTTGAATCAACTGTGGTTATTATGCCTAGGATAAATATAGGACAGAGAAACATACTATTTTCGATTACTACTCAAGACAACTTAACTAGCAGTCTGCAGATAGCTGTTGAGAACCTGCTCCTTGTAAAACTTTGTACAAGACACTAAATGAGATACTGAAATTCATTCTAGGATCAAGTGATTCTTAGAAATCAAGTCTTGAAGGCTGACTTGTTTTTAACGGTTTCAAGCACTAGAGGAACTCAAGTTTATTTTACTTGCTCTGAATCAGCTACAGACTCATGATCTTTTATTCAAAACATTAGGGCTGAATGTGTCTGGAAAATCATAAATTTTAAGGATCTGTAAAGAGGCACATTTATCATATACTATATGTAAATAGACCTGGAACAGCAGCCCATGACCAAATATATTAATAATTCCATTGCAGTATGTATGTATGTTGACCCTAACTAACATATAGAAAGGCTATACATTGCCTCATGTGGTAGGTTTTGTTAGTGAATGAATCATGAAGAAACTTGAATTTCAGAAGGTTTTGTGGTTTTCTGAATTGAAGCAAGGGATTGTGGACTTGCACTGAAGAAGAGAGCTAATACAAAAGTATTCCATAGATGCTTATGGTCCAGTTTCTTTCTCTTCTCTCTCTCTCTCTCTCCTCTCTCTCTCTCTCTCTCTCTCTCTCTCTCTCTCTGACACACACATGCACACAAATGCATATTCACATAACTAAGAATACAAGGAGGTATTTAAGAAATCCCAGATAGATTGTGCAGTCAATAAATGCATTATAAGCTTAAATGAAGGAGAATGACTTCTTCCTTGGTTGTCTAGGCCCCGCAGAACAGAGGGTCCTGCAAGCCAGGTACAGGTGATGTGGAGGGGACCAGCATCATGTAGAGTAGGTGCAGGCCATGTGGAGAGAGTTAAAATTGTGCAGGATGGGTGCAGGCCATGTGTAGAAGGCCACAGCTAGGGAGGGCACCATGCTGGCATTGGCATTGACCAAAGACAGGGGGTGCAACAGCTTAATGCGTTTTTTAGTTTCTTCATGGAGAAAGGAGCCAGAGTTGCCATTTCACTTTACCAATATGAATTTACAATGTTAGATGCTATTTTAGAGAACCTTTTATATTCTGGTTAAAAGGCAAAATTGATTGGGGATTTTAAAAAAACGGGAGTAATTGTTATTTCTTTCTGTCTTGGATGAAGATATGACATTTTGCTTATTAACTACAGGAAAGCTAGTTCTGCTGCTGTTGGATGTATTATGTGACTTTTTTTTAATTTGAAGGTTAAGAAAGCTTTATTTTATAGTTATTTTCTTTTTCTTTTTTTTTTTTTTTTGAGTTGGAGTCTCACTCCGTCGCCCAGACTAGAGTGCAGTGGCCGCTCCCGGCCACTGCAGCCTAGACCTGCTGGGCTCCGGCAATACTTCCGCCTCAGCCTTCCAAGTAGCTGGAACTACAGGCGCACGCTACCACATCTGGCTAATTTTTTGATTTATTGTAGAGATGAGGTCTCACCAAGTTGCCCAGGCAGGTCTCGAACCTGCGGGCTCAGGCGATCCACTCACTTCAGCCTCCCAAGGCACAGTATTACAAGTTGAGCCACCGAGCCCGGCTTATAGTTATTTTTTAAAAAAATCTTTAGATCAACTGTTCTCATCATTGTCTATGCTTTAGAAGTATGGAACAGGGTGTGGGAGGATAGAGGTTTCAAGAACATCCTGATGCTTGGCTCCTACCCCTAGAGATCTGATGCCAGTGGTCTGGGGTACAGCCTGGGCATGGAGAATTTTAAAGCCAGGTGAGTCTGTTAAAAACCACTGAATTCAATTAATTAACTTTTGGTTTTAATCTGCATGAAGGATAGGCAAAGTTAATATTTAGTTAAATATCTTTCGCAATTAGAATGAAAGCATAACTATGAAATTAAAATAAAAATTAACTACATGTCAACTAAAGTGTTTTGTTATGTGTTTTTTTAAGCCAAAAGATCATTTTTGCCCTACTCTGTATTCATTTTGTTAGAATAATACAGTTTTGCCAAAGAATAGGAGGATTATGGTTCATGTATATACACAGATTCATCATTAAAACCTGGAAATTGCTCTCTTCCCATAAAATTTCCATATCTGGCATTGAGTCAAAGCCGTAAAAGGGAGAGTGCTTCTGCGATTTGTTCCTTCCCTATCTTATGGGTAAGCTGCAAAGAAATTTTGTTTTAAAAGAGATGGTGAGCCTGAAATTTAACCTTGTAGAAACCAGAGACATTAGAGACTTGCCAAGCGTCACACAACTCCATGATGGTGAAGCCTCATCCAGCCTAGATTCTGACTTTGATTCAAGGCTGTTTCCATGCTACTGCCTTTGTTTGACTTTATAGGCATTAAGGGAAGATAAACTGGGTTGAGACTGGTGAAGACATTTGGAAACAGAAGTAGAAGACAAATTAAACTTCCAGGCTATGCACAGATAGCAGAATTATTCAGAAGGAGAAGCTGCAATACAGATGTAGCATCAAACTACTTTCCTATGTGCAAGATAAGATTATCTCATTTGATGAATATTCTATTGTGCATGACTCCTGCAGGATGTGGTGTATAATGTATCAATTGATGCAATTGATTCCGAAATGTTTTTTAGGACCCAACTTAGAAAAAATAAATTATGCTTTTAGAGTCAACATTCATTCAGATCGTAAACTTTTGCTTTTTTCTCTTTTGCCATCAAAAACAATAGGCAGCTATAAATCCTCAGAAATTGATAAGGATGCAGGGAACTTTGGAAGCAAGATCCAATTACCTTTAGAAAAGTGGATAGAGGTCTTTTCACATACAGGTGAACTGCATATTTGTAGCTTTTATTTCTAAGTCATAGCAGAATGATACCAGGTGGCTGCTGGAACAGCCTACATTTAAGCTTTTTTTCTACATGGTAGTATATGACCAAATCTGGCAATGAGGCTTTAAGAGACAGATTATTTATTCGAGTCCCTATAGAAACAACACCATAAGATTAATCTAAGCTAACTAAAACTTCCCAATCTGATGAAATCTCTGGATAGAGAAAGAAAAGACTTCTTTGAGATAATGTCACGATAGAGGCGTTTCTTGAATAAAAATGTCATTTAGCACGTATCTGTTTCTATGTAAGTTATTAATCTAAAAAATAAGAGTTCACATAAAAGTTATTTGAAAGCTTTAGGAGTTGATTAATTGGTTCCTTAACTTGCTATTGAGGTATCAAACCTCAGTTTTTCCTTGGAATGATGACTCTAATTTTCTTGTTTTTGCCATCTGCCTTCTATACCATAGAGACAAAGAACACATGGAAGAGGTTGTTATGTTGTATTATTAATGGGCCATGTAAGAATTTAAATATTGTTTTTTTCTCCAAAATATATGGATCAAAATATATTTTCATAAAATTAAATAAAATCCTATACAAAGATGACGGATCTAGAACAACAACAAAAAAAGCCTTTGCTTATTAAATATGAAAAGAGTCTACTAATATATTGGAAGGAACACTGGTCCTGAAAATTAAGGGTTTGGTTTTGAGTCCTGCCTTTTCCATAACTAGATATCTAACCTTAAATAAATCCTTTAGTATTTCTGAAGTCTATCATTTGAGAAATGGGATAATAATAATCTGTGTCATAGTCATTGCAAAGATGGAAGCAATTCATATGTTGTAATGCATGCAAAGTTATTTTTACTTTCCATTAGAAAGCTCCTTCAAGTTAGACTTTTTTTTTTCCTGGACCAGAAATAACTCTAAGTTCACAATGAAATGTGTTAATTTAATAGCTGGGACAGTACAATCTCAAAATAGTGATATATGTCCATTCTGTTTAGATAAGCACATCTGTAGTATTTTTCTTTTGATCTTTTAAAAAATTTTACTTTCAACATCAATTTTAGCAGATACAGGTTACTGTGACAGGTTATTTTCAATAAATAACAATAAACAATAAACAAATGTAACTGACAATGAAATTAGCATGACTTTGTCAATTGATAAAAACCATGTTACAAAAGATCTGTTTATATCACCTAGAAAAATTCTTTATTTGTTGGTTATTTCCATTTATAGCACACAGATGTTCAATTTATTCATTCAGAATCTTTTAAGTCATGATTGTATTAGCTTTATTTTGACTAACAGATCACTGTTTTACCTCTGAGAATTTATTTTTATTTTTAAATATTTTTATATTTTATCTAATATTATTTTTAGTGTTTATACACACACATAATTGGGAGCAATTACTGAATTATTAGTGATGCTAGAAAAATTTTGTTATTACTCAAGTTTTACCTGGCTTACTTATATTATCACGTGTATTTTAAAATGAGTGAAGCAGGTCTTCAATAACCATGTTTCCAAAGCTATGCCAGGCAGCCAACCAAATAAAACTGTTGTCGTTGGCTCCTAAAAGCCACAAAGGGAAGTTACTGTGAATTTATTTTCAAAAACCTTATTTTTTCCTTGGAGAATGATCTCTTGAGCTACCAGATTTTCACATAACAATATGAAAACTGTGATCTCAACCAATTAGAAATTTTTATTTATACCCCAACTTAAAAATGAAAGCTGTTAAAGATAATATTCCTGCTCTGTAAAAACTCTTCAAATTTGTATGCTCTAGAACAAACGTGAGACTCTTTATCTTCAGGTATTGAAGACAAGCACACTCAGTAGTAAACTAACATTACCCGTGGTTCTCTGGTTATTTTTCTTTCACAGCAACACCCCTGAGCTCACTGAAGCCCCCACGAATGGACACTGCTCCGATGGTCGCATCTCCCTATCAAAGAAGAGATTCAGATAGATACTGTGGGCTCTGTGCAGCCTGGTTTAATAACCCTCTGATGGCCCAGCAACATTATGATGGCAAGAAACACAAAAAGAATGCGGCAAGAGTTGCTTTATTAGAACAACTTGGGACAACCCTGGATATGGGAGAGCTGAGAGGTAAGAGCATCTCTTCTTATTTCTACCACAACACAGGGCTTTCAAAGGAAAGATTGTGTTTTCACAATTGGGAGTATTCCTCTCATTGTTTTGATTATTAAGGAAAAAGTGAGGCTCACCCAAAAGAAACAGAAGAGAAAGGAAATGAGCAGAAAACCCTCTAACTTCAGTTTTGTAGTCTCCTTTGTTTCAAGTTTTTATTTCCATATTTTTATTGACTGTTTTTCAGATCAGAGACACCTATCCTGAACCAGATTGTCTTTCCTTCTGCTCTGTCTTTAAACACCTTTTCTAGTGAATGCTTTAGTAGAGCAGCAATGTGAGAGAATACACTCAAAAGCCCAAATAGCATTATCTTATTCTAAACTTGTGTGTTTTTATAAATGCAGACAAAATAAAGCATCCAGTTGACTCTGTTTAACTGACTTAAAGCAAGCTCAAGCCCCTTTCATAGAAATGTTTGGAAATTGAGGTAAGATGGTACTGTCTGGCACTACAGAGTCAACGTCAGGCTTCCCCAGCCCTGACAACTTTTCTGTACAGCTGGAAACCATTCCTCATTTCAAGGTCATGTGAGGTTTCCCATAAGCTGCTCAACAGAGACTTGGAAACCGTAGGGTAGGGATTAGTTCTATGGATTCCTTAGGAAGCTGTAGACCAGTTTGGAAGACTTAATAGAATATTTCATCACTAGCAACCATTCAAGCATTTATGGATCACCTAAACAGTTTTGATCAGCTTGATGTTGACAGTATAGAACAAAATCACACACTATATATTCTTTTTTCTGAAAAAAATTAATTTTCTTAGAAAAATAATTCTGCAAGCAATGCTGTTGATTCTATACCTCAGATATGGTACAGGTTAGATAAGCCTTTTATGGGCTGGCTAGAGAACCATCATTCAGAACAGCTCTAAGCTACAGATAACAAACAAAATTTACAAATCAATTTTGAGAGTGCAACCTAGGTTTAAACTGGCATCTGCACATAAAGCATACAATTCTTATTAACCTAACCTGGCTGTGACCCTCTAAGAGGGACAGTTGTGACAGGAAATGACCTGGTACGATTCTAGACAAAATACGTAGGACAAAAGATCATACCATATGAGCTGAAGAAAGGGACAGGTTACTTCTCAGTATGTCAGTTGGGGAAAAGGTGGGAAACAAAGCTGGAGATGGCTAATAAATACACCATCGTGGAAGAATCTCATACCACAGTAGTTTTAAGATTGCAGGTCCAAGACTACATCTATAGGGCTAGATTTTCCCCCCAAGATATGTGATTAAAAACAACAAATAAGAGCAAACATGAAAAACACTATTTTGTGTATGTTTTCTAGTTACAGAAAAACAACATGGGGCTTAATATTTCAGTGTGTTGGATAACCTCATTGCAGAAGCTTTTGAGTTATTGGTCCTGCTGATTTTTGTTGGGGGATTTTTTTATGTTCTCAGTCTGTCTTGTTAAAGAATATAGGCAGAGTTTCCCCATAGCTGAAGGCCTACCCACAACGCCTCTGTTACTGGCAGATAACAAGTTGTCTCAGTGACTCCTTCACAGCAGGGCACTGAAGGAGAAAAATAGGGCTTTATTTATGTTTGGTGCCAGATATTATGACTTGAAGAAAAATTATTCCACCAGCACATTCTTCTTGTCTATTTTGAATTATCAGTGCTGCATCTTTTATGTACAACTACATCTTAATGACTTGGGCGTCTGAATTCTGTAACATTTGAGCAGCTTGTCTTTCATACAGAAGACAAAAAGGCTGCTCTTTGCCTCGATAACTCAATGTGACTGTGACTCAGTAGCCCATGGAATGCGATTAGCATTGAGCACAATGCCCTTGAAAACAACCTTTCCACCCACTCCAGGTGACATCCTGATAGATATTTATTCAAGCATTACATATTACAGAAGCTTAAGGAATAAAGCAACTATGGCAACCCAGCTCTTTGAAACGCACGTACCCCTATTCCTGGAATGCTTCTAATGTATGATCAATCAATTAATAAAGGCAAAAACGCCAATCTGGAATACAGGCATAGCCATGACTTTTCAAAATAACATCAGGCAGCTAAAGTATGTTATGGCAGTGAGACAGGATGGCAGACTTTTTCTTTCTTTCATAGTACTTCTCATGTTTTTAAATACTATGTAATTTACTTATTTACTATAGTTTTCCATATTTTCTTTCTCCCTACTTCCCTTATAGATTGTAGCACCTTGAAAGTAGGCATTTATACCTGTTTTGCTCATGAATGTGTTCAAAACAACTAGAAAATTGTCAGACACATGGAGGTACTCAATGAATGAATAAACACAGAAAATTCTTTAAAAAGTCACTTGAAATCCTGTACTCTTAGCATGGCAACCATTTTTATTTATAAAAGGATCCTAATTGAGTAATTATTACAAGATATTATTTATGATTCCATTCTGTTTTAAATATATGTATTTTATATACAGTAAAAAGTAGAGTATATAATTGTTTCATGAGTTTTGATAGCACAAACACCTGTGTAACCTATACTCTTAAGACTCATGACTTTTCCATAACAGGAAAATTCCCATATGTCCTTCCCAGTCAATTCCAGCTTTCTATTCTGGGAAACCATTTTTCTCATTTTTTCACCATAGATTAGTTTTGCTTGTTCTAGAATTTCATATAAATGGAATCATAAAGTTTCTATATTTTGTGTGTCTGGCTTCTTTTGCATAGTCTATTGTTTTTGAAATATATCCTTTTATAGCATATAAAGCAAAGTAGTCTCTTTTTTATTACTGAGTAGTATTCTGCTGGTAAAACTCCCATGGTTTGTCTATTCATTCTCTTCTTGATGACTCTTTTATTGTTTTGGTGTTATTTGGAATAAAACTGTCATGAACGTCCCTGGATAAGTATTTTTTTTTTTTAATCAGCATATGTTTTACTTCTCTTGGTAAATATCTAGGAGTAGAATTACTGGGTCATAAGTTGTGTGTATTTTTAACTGCATAAGAAACTGACAAAATCCAAAGTAGCTGCATTATTCTACACTCCAAAAGCCTACATATAAAAATTCCATACAGGTGACAGAAACCCTCATCTGCCAGTGTCTTCTCAATGAAACCAACAATGAGCCCTAAAACAAAAACTAAGCAGACTAGACTTCTAGCCATCGAGCCCCTTCTAGTTCTCCATCCCACTCCAACTCTTCCAACTGTCTCCAGTTGTCCCAGTTGTAACTCAAAGGGTGGCATATCAAGGTCTTTGTTATTTAAAAACAAATGGAAAGAATTTAATATCCTCACCAACATATGCTTTTGTCAGTCTTTTAAATTTTAGCCATTTTGATGGGTTGTGGGAGGTCATTTCATGATGGCTTTAATTTTTAATTTGTATTTCCATGTTAATGATGTCAAGTAGTTTTTTGGTATGCTTATTGATCAGTCCTATAGCTTCCTTTGTGAAGTATCTGTTCATGTATTTTGTTTATTTTTTAAAATGTGGTTGTTTGCCTTTTTACTGGTGAGAGGAGTGGGTAAAAGATGTTTCTATATTATGAAATGCACATCCTTTGTCAGGTATACACATTGTGAATATTTCCTCCTTGTTCTTGGCTTGGCTATTCATTTTCTTAAGTCTTTTGATGAGCAGACATTTTGAAAAATTGGAAGTCTAATCTTTTTTGTTTTTTCTTTGTAATCATTGCTTTTTGTGTCCTTCCTAAAAAGCCTTTGCCTATACCCATGACTAAAGATATTCTTGTATATTTTACATAGTTTTAGCATTTACATCTAGGATTATGATGTATCTGAAATTAAATTTTGCATATGGTGTGAGATAAGGGTTAAAA
This sequence comes from Tarsius wallacei, assembly GCA_963574415.1. NCBI lineage: Eukaryota > Metazoa > Chordata > Mammalia > Primates > Tarsiidae > Tarsius > Tarsius wallacei. Next base: position 4,339 of record CAUYQG010070355.1, on the reverse strand, counting down.
TTCATTTTGCTTTTATATACTTACACAGTTGTTACAGAAAGTTTGTTGAAAATACTTACTTTATCTCACTGAATTGCCTTGAATTATCCTCATTGAAAATGTATTGATTGTGTAAGTCTATTTCTAGAAAATCTATTCTGTTCCATGGATCTCTTTGTCTTTATGCCAGTACCACACTGTATTGATTTTTTAGCATTATAGAAGTCTTGAAATGAGACAGTGCAAGTTCTCCAACTTTGTTCTTCTTTCTCAAGAATTCTGAATTCTTTGCATTTCTATATACATTTTGGAATCATTTGTCAATCATTACATAGAAAGTTTTTTGGAATGTTTAATGGGATTGAATTCAATCTATAGATCAATTTTGGAAGAATGTATATAAATTTTTTAAAATATTGAGTTTTTCAATCCATGAAAGTACTATATCTCTCCATTTAGTTATGTCTTTCAAAGTTCTATCAGCAATGTTTTTTAGTTTTCAGTGCAAAGGTTTTTCAAGTCATTTGTTAAATTCATCTCCAAATATAGTTTACCCTTGAACAACTCAAGAAATAGGGCACCAACTCCTCATGCAGTTTAAAATTCAAGTATAACTGTAACTTTTGACTCTCCAAAATCTTAGCCATTAATAGTCTACTACTGACAATAAACCTTACTGATAACTTAGTTGGTTAACATACATTTTGTATATTATATGTATTATATACTCTACTCTTACAATAAAATGCCCTAAGGAAAAGAAAATGTTATTAAGAAAATACTAAGAAAGATAAAGTAGACTTATTATTCACAAACATTTTTATCGTCATTGTTTTAATATTGAGTAGCCTGAGAAGACGAAAAAGGAGGGGTTGGTCTTGCGTTCTTGGAGTTGGCAGAAGAGATGGAGGAGGTAGAAAGGGAGGTAAGAGAGACAGGCACAATTGGTGTAACTTTACAAATATACTGTCTGAATTCTTTGTTCTTTTATTTCTCTAAAAATGTTTCTATATGGTACCAGTCCTTTCACCAGTTGCTTTCATTTCAGTGCCTGATCATAGAAGGGTCCATATTATAAAAAAAAGTCAAAGCAGTCTTAAGTCTTCTACCAAAATATCTAATATCAATTTGTTTTCTGGCATTGTTTCTATGTCTTCTTCATCCTCTGGCACTGGTTCAAAAGCACTTGTCTCCATCAAGTCATCTTGTGTTAGTTCCTCTGGAATGGTGTCTGTTTGCTCCTGAATTCAAAATCCATATCATGAAATCCTTCTTTCCCTCTCTACTTTTTTTTGCTATATTCACAATCTTTTTCATGATTTTCTCAATTGACTCTGTTGTAAATCCTGTGAAGTTATGCACAACATCTGAACACAGTTTTCTCCAGCAGAAATTTATTGTTTCAGGCTTGATAGCTTTCATGCCTTTTTCTGTAACAACAATAGCATCTTCAATGCCATCCAGATTTTCATTATGTTCTCTCTATTGGGGTTCTCCTCCATAGCATTGACAATTCCTTCTTTAGGGTACTGTGTGTAATAGACCTTAGCGGTGCTCATGACTCTCTGACCTAGAGGGTGATTAGAGACATTGTGTTTGAAGGCAAGTAGACCATTTTGATGCCTCCAGTGTTGAACTCCTGGGTTCTGGGTGGCAGAGGCGTTGTCTAATATCAAAGGAACTTCAAAAGACAGTTCTTTATTGGTAAAATACTTCCTGACTCCAGGGACAAAGTGTTGATGGAACCAATCAAGAAAAAGTATTCTTGTTGTCCAGGCCTTCTTGTTGTACAAACACAAGACTGACAACTGGTGTTTATCTTCTTCCCTTCAAGCTTGAGAGGTTAGCATCTTTATATATAAGGGCAGTCTTGAAAGTCAACCTAACTGCATTTGCACTTAACAGTAGAGTTAGCCTATCCTTCCTGCCTTAAATCCTGGTGCTTGCTTCTCTTCCTCACTAATAAATATTCTTTGTGACTTTTTTTTTTTTTTTTCAGAATAGGGTACTTTTGCCTGCATTAAAATCCTGTTCTGGCTGATATCCTTTTTCCTTAATGATTTTCTTAACGGCATCTGGGAACTTGTCTGCTGCTTCTTGATCAGAAGAAGCTACTTTTCTTGTTTATATTGACATTTTATAAACCAAATTTCTTTCTAAAACTATCAAACCATCCTTTGCAGGCCTTAAATTTTCCACCTTTAGATCCTTCACCTTCCTTTTGTTTTAAGTTGTCATATAATGACTTTTTCTGGAATTATATTAGAATCTGTTGCCTTTCTTATATGGCAATTCTCCACCTACATAAAAGTTGCCTTTTCAATATGAGATCAAAATATTTTTCAAAAAGTACAAAGTATTCATGCCTGCTGAAGTAGCTGCAGCAAGGGCTTCATGAATTTCATGTTCTCTTTTTTACAATGATCCTTATGCTGGATTCATCTATCTTGAAATGGCAGCAACTGCAGTTGTAAACTTCAATCTGTAGTACATATCAAGAAATTCAACTTTTTCTTGTAATGTCATAGCTTTTCTCTGCTTCTTGGGAGCACCTCCAACATCACTAGTGGGACTTTGTATGGGTCTCTTGGTGTTATTCAAGGTTTATGGTATTACACTAAATACAATGAAGAAAATACATACAAGGGATCGCTTATTTCTGAGATGCACAATTTATTAGAGAAGCAACTGCTCATGCAAAATGATTAGTATCACACTGCATTTTAAGTGGATATTTGTAACACTTGAGCTTCCTTTGCTCAACAGGAAGTGGCTATGAAATTATTACAGTAGTCCAGTATGTACTATAGTTAATTTTATGCAGTTATGATTTCATACTGCATCATTTCATTTGTTTGTATTTCTCTCAACTGAAAATGATGCCATATACATATGGCCTGTGTTTGTGTGTGTAAATTGTAATAAATTTTAACTTTTAATAATAGATTTATGTATATTTAGGCCGGGCTCAGTGGCTCAACCTGTAATCCCAGCACTTTCAGAGGCCAAGGCGAATGGATTGCCTGAGTCTGTGGGTTCGAGACCAGCCCGGGCAACTTGGCGAGACCTCATCTCCACAATAAATCAAAAAATTAGCTGGGTGTGGTAGCACGTGCTTATAGTTCCAGCTACCTGGAAGGCTGAGGCAGAAGGATCGCTGGAGCCCAGCGGGTCGATGCTGGGGTAGCCATGGGTGTGTCTCTGCACTTCAGCCTGGGTGATGGAGTGAGAATCCAGCTAAAAAAAATAGATTTATGTATATTTTATGGTAGTAAATGATAAAGTAGCCTAGTATCTACATGTATTCTGTGTATTCATGACATACATTTTTCTTAATTTAAAAAAGATTCCTAGGGTACCTGGCTTGTCTATAAGTTTTTCAAATTGCTCTAAATTTCCAAAACAGTTTCCAGTATGTTTATTTTTAAAATTTGTGTACAAGTGGACCCATGCAATTCAAACTCATGTTGTTTGAAGCCCAACTGCATTTTAGGTTTCAACCCTTATACACAATGCAATATAAATTGTATTGTGCTTTGGAAATTTTTTAAATGTTTTCATTACTGATACGTAGAAAATGTGATTGATTTTTGTATGTTGACCCTGATTCTTGTGACTTACATATAACTTTCTACCTTTTTATTTTTAAGTAACTTAATAGTATAAATGATTTTCTCCTTCTGCATTTTTTAGTGTCTATATTATTTAGTCATTGGGAATCTGATAGAACTGTATTATTCTTGCCTTCCATTGCTTCAAGTGGCAGATCTAATTTTAAAAAGAAAATTATTCCTGTAGGTTAGCAAAGAATTATAAGTGGGATTGGCCTAAATACTTATTAATATACATAAACTAGTTATTGACTCAACTTTATTATTATTTGTTCCAGACAGCAAATGATACTTGTCTCTACTTCCAAGTTTTAAATTAACAAGAAACAAACAGTCTTCTCTTTCTGAAGATGCAGGCAAATGTAGAAAACAAAGGAAGCTATTGAATTATGGAGTTACAAAGTTCAATGGTCAGAAAGTACTTTGGAGGTTTTCTTTATGGATTTAATTCTTCTTGCCAGCATAAAACACAGATAGAAGGCAGCTTCTTACTTAGAAACAATGTCAGTATAAATTATGAAATTATGGCTAGGTGAAGATAGAATATTCATTTTCAGGCCTTTATCATTTATTCTTTTAAAAGCTTCAGGGTAGAAAAATGCAGTTATTTCATTGTTTCAAGGGAAGCTAGGCTATTCTATTTTAATTCTCATCTGAAGACACAGAGCAAAAGAACTCATTTGAAAATTTAATAAAGCCGGGCTGGGTGACTCAGCCTGTAATCCTGTGCTTTGGGCAGCTGAGATGAG